>DF241201.1:0-68314 GCA_000507305.1 Breviolum minutum Mf 1.05b.01 | reverse complement strand
AAAAAAAAAATGCCAAAAAAAAAAAGAAAAAAATTCCCAAAAAAAATACCTCCCCTTTTGCAAGCAATCCATATTGACAGAATTTCAGCCAGAGCAGGAGAACATCAGAAATTACTGACAGCCACAAAGCAGGACACGGGACATGTTGGTTACAACAAACAGTAAAGGTGCAAAGCACTAAAAACAACCCCAGTCTCCTTGGATTGTGCAGCATTCCTTTTCTCCAAGTTCTGCGTAGTTGCTGTTGTATTTGTGTCCAACCTTCTTTGATCACCAGCTTTGTCTCCATCTGCACCCTGTTGTGCCGCTGGACTTGTAACCGACTCCTGAAAATTAAGCAACACATGCATAAATAACAAGTCAAAGCCTTCCACACTTTGCGATAGTTGTTTCCCACTAAATGTCAAAAAAACAGTTCTAAGGAACATAATCAGCGATAAGCAAAGATTGCTTGAATCAACTTAAGGGCCTGAACTTCAATTTATGTTTGTAGGAATTCATTTTCTAGGGCTTCCATCCATTTCTAGTCTTCGTTGATCAATATAGCATATCAACATATTAGATGTCCTTTCGGGTTCCTTTCATTTTGTTTTCATGTTGTTGCGACGTTGTTCATTCTCGCATGTGTTTTTTGATTTTCGGTATCCCTTTCGATGTTTCATGTTTTTTGTTGTTTTCCTTTCCTGGTTCTTCGGGTGTTCGTGCATGCTCTGGGGCCTGGGTTCCTGACAATTACTTGTTGACAATGCGCAACGTACTGATATTGCTTCAGTTTGCTTCTGTTTCCGTGAAGTCTTCCTGAGCATCTGTGAAATTTCGTGGATCGGATGCAGGTTTACTAAGAATCTGACTGGACAGGCGGGGGTTTAGGAGCGCTTATGCGCAACGCCTTGCCGCTCTTTGCTGCTCCCTGAAAAAAAAAGAGCAGAACCACGGCAACCACAACTGCTGTCACTTAGCTTTTCCTGGATTTGTTTCTTGACGATGATAAGTACTGCAGTATACTGCAGTTATGATACGAACGAAGCATCTTTTGTTTGGGTTGCTGTTGTAGTTTTTGTTGATATCATGCTATCATGATATTGTTTTCTTTTGCTTTTGTTGCCTTCTTCAACTATGGAACCATTCCTTCTTCGTCAAAAAACATCTCAAAATTAGATAAAATAAAAAGGAAGTAAAGAAGATATTATTCCCGGCATGGCATAGCCAAGATCAAAAGGCCGCAAAACGCTACCCCCCACAAACAAAAAAACAACAACAACATCTCAAAATAACATCGCCCTCCATTCTGAAATGCTCAACAAATGATACTTGAAAGTGGAAGCTGCCAAGAAATCTGCAGATGCGTTGTACTAGTTACAAGAAATCATCTTAACAAAGATTCAAGCAGGGAGAGAAAAAACAACAAATCATGAGAGCATTATTCAACAGAATTTCAAAAATAGCAGGCAAACATCACAAATTGCCAAACATCACCAATCAGGACCTGCGACACATTCCTGACATGCTGTAAACATGCGAAGCATTAAAAACTTAGAACCCCCAGTCTCCTTGGATTGTGCTGCATTTTCTGGGTTCTGCGTAGTTGCCGCTGTATCTGCCTCCACTCTTGGTACATCACCAGTTTTGTCTCCGTCTGCACCCTGTTGTGCTGCTGGACTCGTAACTGACTCCTGAAAATCAAGCAAAACGAGATGCCATGCACACTATGAAAAAATCATGTATCTAGCGAGAGCAGAAACAGTGTAGGATCCATAGAATCTAGTTTATTTACAAATCACACTAAAGAGACTCTAGAAAACATAGAAAACAAACGAGATACAAAAATGCAAAACGCTCAAGAAGCAACCTGCAAAAGTCCTTGGATTTAGCCCCATCTTCCAAGTTCTGCGTGGCTATAGAGATCTCCACTCTTGCTTCGCCAGGTTTGTTTTCATTTGCCCCCTGGCGTCTTGCTCAAACATTGTAACATACGTACAGTAGCATACCAGTGCTTACCAATACTCAAATTCATCTTGAAATTGCTAAGCACACTAAGCATACTGTAGGCACAGTAGATAAGGATGAGATGTTGCAGAACATTGAACTCATATGAACTTACATTGAACTCAGCATCTAATTACTCCCCCAAACTCCAACCATCCAAGCCTTGCCACGTGTGTCTTCAGTCTCTTGCTCTGCCATCGCTGATATTGGCCTCTCCGTGGCAGATGCGGGTCCGTCCATGTCCACCTTGGGGACATTCTGCACATCCATCTCCGCAGAAGGAAGCACATAAACCTACAAACATTGACGAAGCCAGTAGAAATGACAGCCGCTGCAATCTGCATTTTGTGACTTGCAACATTGTACAGTGTCGATTGCGTCAAGACACATCACTTTGCACTGCTTGATCGCAAACGGGGCTGAGATCAGCAAAGTGTACTTGAACACCTCCACCACTGCCAAACAGCACTTGCCACGTCACAAAACGACAACTATCAGAACCACACACTTCTTTTGATCTTTTTAAGAAGATTTGAGTGATTCGCAAGAATGAATAAACAAATAAAATGTTTTAAGTTCCAAAACTGATTGCCGGTTTCACTCACTTGTCTGTTCATGCATAGTTGTATGATGTTGTATGAATGTCCACAATGGATTTGCATGGATTCCGCATTTTAGTGTTCATATTCTCGGGCTAGGTTGAATCCACAAACTGTTTTCTGATGCCTTTGATTCAAGATTGGGAGATTGGGGGGAAATGGTGTTAATTTATCATCTATATGCGACGTGTGGATAGATATTGGTGTTAAAATGAAGATAGAAATGCAACGAAAAGCGGAGAAGGTGTAACGCAAGTACAAAATAGTGAGATCAGGACGCCCTGCGAACCTGAAATACTCGTGGAAAATCACTGTATTTACTTTTTAGATTTTGTTAATGAATATAAATGATCTGATCACCTGTAATATTCTCGGACAAAAAAAGAAAACACCCTAGGACCCAGTAATTCCATTCTCTATAGCTGTAAAATGCACTGTGGTCTGCGGTCCGTGTGTTTCGTGGGCCTCCTTCAGACTGGGCATCGTTGGAACATCGTCTGGTTTAGTTCAGGGTATCGCTTCTGGGTATCGCTCTGAAACACACAAGATTTCACAACAGGCCCGACAATCGCACAACGCAGCGTGGCATTCAAGTGTCTTGTCTGGTGAAGCGCGATCGCAAGATAAGGACTTGAAGTGTTATGCGGGATTGGTTGAAGTGTCCACCACAGATCCCACATCTCCGCGGTTGATGCTACGTCATCAAATACTGCACTTTTGATATGGGGGTTCCTAGTTCGGAATGGTTCTCAGAACACGAGTGTGGTTCTAAGTCGTTCTTAGACAAAGGGGATTCTGAGAAGGGGTCTGAGTAACAAGGTTTTGGATGACTTGATCTAAATAAAAACAAATTGGATGGCGTTTTCAGAACTGAACCACAACGTCTGAGTATTGGATTCATGTACATTTACACTCAATATAATTAATACCCCACTAGTCACATGCATGTGTACATCCAACTTAATGCCCCATTCACATGTACATTTACACTTAGCTGATTTGCCCCACCATGTACATGTAAATTGCAATTCTATCACCAATCGCATGAACATGAATTAAACGATATACATAATATCTAAATATACCTCCCACCACAAACATGCAAATGTTTAATGCCCCAAAAAACACATGTACATTTAGATCCATTTACTTATGTACAGGTGCATCAATCTCCCACCCACCATTGGCACTGCACATCTAAACTTTACGTATTGAAACTTTACGTATCACTCCAATCATATGGACATTTAATGACGTTTGCATGATATCAATCCCCACCGTCCACATTCACGTTTAGGTTTCCTATTTTTTTCGTACCAATTGCATGTACATGTACATGTACATGTTTTATGTGTTACAATTCACATGTACACAAACAAAAAGACATATGAGGCACCGTCATACTGTATCACATTTGTCTATTTTGAAATTGAACGGTTATCGTTTTTTTTGGAGCCTTATCGTTATACAGTTTTATCACGTGAAAGTATACAATCGCCTTACAGAGTTGGCTCACGGAGGGCCAGGCAATGCGTGCCTGCTTGTCAGATCTTGGTCGCATCGCTGGCTTGTTCAAGCCGGCAATGATGGTAAAACGTCTAACGGAACACTGCTACATTGGAAGTAGGTAGATAGGTAGATAGGTAGATGGGTAGATGGGTAGATGGGTAGTAGGTGGTAGGCAGTAGGTAGTAGTAGAAGTGGTATAGAGGCCCCTCTATATAGGGCTTGCTTTTGTGCAGGAAAAAGCTCTAACAAGGCGGACATGAGAGCACTAGACTCAGACTCCATAGATATAAAGGATATACAATATATCGCAATATATATTACATAACGAATCATAACGACATACATCGACATACACCCTTTGCTTTTGCTCTCGCGCGAAATGCGTGACAAAACGACCTCAAATGAATTTGAAATAACCTCAGCCTCTACAACCCTAGAGCCTTACAAAGCTTTACAAAATTTTATAAACCCTTCAGCCTCTATCTTCTATAGATTTCTATAGAGCCATAGACCCCCCCAAAAAACACCTTTAGACTCAACCAGTGATTGTCTGGATGATACCCGACTGTGGCGTTAACCTCTGTGAGTTGTCGTTGTAACTGTTTGCTTGTCGCGGTAACCATGTCATTTTTGAGCCACAAAAACGTCTTTTTTTGCTCCCGCCCTCCTTTCCATGACACTTCTTCTCATTCTATACTACCTCTTTTTTCAAATATCCTCGACTTCCGATGCAACTTCTAGCTTTATCCTCAACGTGACTGATAACCGACAACAGATTTGTGGAAAGAGGCCCACTGGCCGTCCTTTTCTGACAATATTATAGCATACGACATTGTAGCATAAGTATATAAGTATATAATATATAAAATATGAGTTTGCGTTTTAAACAAACATCCTCAGAACTGAGGAATGAATGACCCAATGGCCCACCTCGAGATTCTGTGTTCAATGTCTCTGCTTCAGCTTCGAGGAGGAGTTGGCTTTCCAACTCCCTCGCATCGCTCGCATTTGCTTCTTGATCCCGGGCCTGTCGTGACAGGTCTCACTCCGCAGCATGCAATTCTGAAGCTCTGTGACACACCCCTCATCCACCACAAAGCAACACCTATTGTCAACTGATACTTTACTTATCTGACTTATCTGCTTGCTTTTGTGGCTGGGCTTGTGGTTCGTGTCGGTCGTGTGGTTGTTGTGATGCTTGTAGTAGTTGCGGAAGCTACTTGTTCCTCTAGGTTTTGATCGAGACAAATAGGTTGCCCATGTAAAGGCAAAATCAATCAGCGTGGAAGAGATCCCAAGGAAAACACAAATGTTCATTTGTTGCATCATCTCTAATTGTTCAGAATGCTTCAACTGCTATAACTCTACGTTTCTCCTTATCTGCATTATCTGCAGTGTTCCCAAATGATCAGATCCTACATCATTCAACCAGCTTCTACCACGGACTTCACAACATATTTTGGCGTATGACCGCATAATATGAATAACATGACACTGACCAGCGTTTCCAGATTCCTTTCAATATCAAAGCATTCCAGACAAGAAATGGTGGCTTGTTGTATTTTGAAGCGCATGCCCACTGGAACCGACTTCAACATCAAGCAACAAACTGCTCAGCACCTTCGCTTTTCCTTGAAGGGCTTCCATTGCGCTCAGCGCCTTACACCACTCGCCACTGCTCACTATCTCTAGCTTCTCAGAAAATCTCAAATCCTTTCGTGTACAATGGAAGGCTTCCACACTATTTCATGTGTTGTTTCGAATCCTAGACTCCTAGACCCCAAACTCACGCGTCAGAACACAAAAGCCAAGGAACATCAAATAACAGAATGAACACTCAAAAATACTTATGTGGATCAGTTTCGAGCCTTCTCTTGTGCTTCTAGAATTCGCTGGCCATGTTGCACAGCACAGTCCGCAGCGTGTTGTGCTGAGTCAACAAGCTCGAACATAGCCTGAGTTGATCTCCGAAAACATTCAAAGATGGTGTAAAATCATGTAAAAACTGTGTGAAATGTCGAGTTCAGCTTCTTTCATCCTGACTTCAGAACATTTGAATCACTTCAACCATTCCTGGTGTCATTGCCCTCGAAGACGGCAGATTTCTTTTCATACATTTTCACAGCTTGTCCTAAGATGCCAACGTCGTCCAGTTCCGTATGGCCCTCCCAGTTCTCCTTCCCAACAGACTCTGACTGTACTGCAGTCCGTATCACAGTTTTATGGCATGCAATTCAACTTGCCACATCTGTCTATCCGGAAAAAAACGAATTACGCCAGCATAGACACCACATAGCATGTTTGATCTCAAAGCACATCTACAGCACAGCAAAACCACAACTTCATTTTCAACTTCATTGTCAACGTTCTTCCATCTAAAACATTTGCCACCTTAGCACCTCCCTGACAGCAACCAAAACAGTACCCAAAGAGATTTGTCCACCCGTCATAGCACCCAAAGAACCCCTAATAGATATCGTTATCTGGTGAAAAATACATGTAAAAAAGGGAACCCGGCTTCTTACTCCTAGCTATGTCCAACTGATTACAACTTTCACATGTTCCACTGTGTGCAGCTATGTTGAACTCCTTCAGATCTGAGAGCCTCGATTGAATCAAAGCTTGTCGCCTTAGTGAACATGCATGGTTGCGTGGTATCCTGCATGATGCATCATGCTACATAGTACCATGAGAGATCATGGAACATCCTTGGGATATTATTCGCCTCACGAGTATCGAGATACTAGAAGTATCAGACAAGACAGAGAAGATATAGAAGACACACCCGAAACCCGGTGGGTACTACTTGTAGGTACTTTTGGGACCAGAAGCACCTGAGTATCCCTGCTTTTCCTGTTCCTCATCTCTTTCCGGACCTCTCTCTGCATCTGTTTCTTTCACCGTCGGCGGCTCTTCCTGTATGGCAAGAGATCTTGAAGAACGCCAGGGTGATTCATACCTACATCCGCCTACATCAATGATGCATAGATCGAATATCCAAATCTGCCCTGAAGTTCTCCAAACAAAGTTGAGACGGTTGAGATCCGAATACGGCAGCATTGATTCATGAAGGCCATGTCATGCCCACGCCCATTGCCACAAAACGCTAGTCAGAAATTTCATAAATTCAAACATGAATTATTCAGGATCAACAACTTGCAAACAGTGGACACAGAACACATCAGAATTCCTGACTTGCTAATCGCGACACTTTGTTTTCAATGCTGTAATCATGCGAAGCATTAAAAACTTAGAACCCCCAGTCTCCTTGGATTGTGCAGCATTTTCTGAGTTCTGCGTAGTTGCCGCTGTATCTGCCTCCACTCTTGGTACATCACCAGTTTTGTCTCCGTCTGCACCCTGTTGTGCTGCTGGACTCGTAACTGACTCCTGAAAATCAAGCAAAACGAGATGCCATGCACACTATGAAAAAATCATGTATCTAGTGAGAGCAGAAACAGTGTAGGATCCATAGAATCTAGTTTATTTACAAATCACACTAAAGAGACTCCAGAAAACTTAGAAAACAAACGAGATAAGAAAAAGCAAAACGCTCAAGAAGCAACCTGCAAACGTCCTTGGATTTAGCCCCATCTTCCAAGTTCTGCGTGGCTATAGCGATCTCCACTCTTGCTTCGCCAGGTTTGTTTTCATTTGTCCCCTGGCGTCTTGCTCAAACATTGCAACATACGTACAGTAGCATACCAGTGCTTACCAATACTCAAATTCATCTTGAAATTGCTAAGCACACTAAGCATACTGTAGGCACAGTAGATAAGGATGAGATGTTGCAGAACGTTGAACTCATATGAACTTACATTGAACTCAGCATCTAATTACTCCCCCAAACTCCAACCATCCAAGCCTTGCCACGTGTGTCTTCAGTCTCTTGCTCTGCCATCGCTGATATTGGCCTCTCCGTGGCAGATGCGGGTCCGTCCATGTCCACCTGGGGGNAATACTCAAATTCATCTTGAAATTGCTAAGCACACTAAGCATACTGTAGGCACAGTAGATAAGGATGAGATGTTGCAGAACGTTGAACTCATATGAACTTACATTGAACTCAGCATCTAATTACTCCCCCAAACTCCAACCATCCAAGCCTTGCCACGTGTGTCTTCAGTCTCTTGCTCTGCCATCGCTGATATTGGCCTCTCCGTGGCAGATGCGGGTCCGTCCATGTCCACCTTGGGGACATTCTGCACATCCATCTCCGCAGAAGGAAGCACATAAACCTACAAACATTGACGAAGCCAGTAGAAATGACAGCCGCTGCAATCTGCATTTTGTGACTTGCAACATTGTACAGTGTCGATTGCGTCAAGACACATCACTTTGCACTGCTTGATCGCAAACGGGGCTGAGATCAGCAAAGTGTACTTGAACACCTCCACCACTGCCAAACAGCACTTGCCACGTCACAAAACATCAACTACCAGAACCACACACTTCTTTTGATCCTTTTAAGAAGATTTGAGTGATTCGCAAGAATGAAAAAACAAATAAATATGTTTTAAGTTCCAAAACTGATTGCTTGTTTCACTCACTTGTCTGTTCATGCATAGTTGTATGATGTTGTATGAATGTCCACAATGGATTTGCATGGATTCCGCATTTTAGTGTTCATATTCTCGGGCTAGGTTGAATCCACAAACTGTTTTCTGATGCCTTTGATTCAAGATTGGGAGATCGAGACTACCACATGCCACGGCCTCTTGCTATTTGTATGGGTTCCAAAACGGTGTTGGTTTATCATCTAAGTGATACATGCGGATACATAGTGACAAACATGTGACAAATTTGCAAAGATAGAGAAAGGTGTAATGCAAAATATAGTCATAAATGTAGTGATGTGGTAATTATCATTTCTCACCAATTGATTGCATTTACATACATTTTAGATATGTCACTGTTCTCATGCACAGTACATGTACATCGAATAGATACCCTCCAGAAAACTAAGATATCCCACCGAGGGAAAAAGAAAATCATCTTCAAAAGTGCCTTTAAAAGGCTAAGGGTAGATGTTAGTTCCCAGGAGGGTAAATATATATATATATACATATACCCCACCATTTTCAAGTACATTCAAAATTAGTAAAATTGGGATATCTTACCGACACATACAGTTTCATTTCTTTCATTTCACCAACATTCACACGTATGTATATAGATATAGATATTGTATCCACTATTCGCCTGTACACTTACATCTAGTTAGTTCATCCCACCCACCATTCACATTTACATTTAATCTGTCTTCTTTGAGCGGCACGCAATACGGAGCGTGTATTTGTTTTTACATGTGTTTTATCTTGTCTTTGAGGGGGAAGAAAAAACGTCTTTTTTTGCTCCCGCCCTCCTTTCCATGAGACTTCTTCTCATTCTATACTACCTCTTTTTTCAAATATCCTCGACTTCCGATGCAACTTCTAGCTTTATCCTCAACGTGACTGATAACCGACAACAGATTTGTGGAAAGAGGCCCACTGGCCGTCCTTTTCTGACAATATCATAGCATACGACATTGTAGCATAAGTATATAAGTATATATAATATATAAAATATGAGTTTGCGTTTTAAACAAACATCCTCAGAACTGAGGAATGAATGACCCAATGGCCCACCTCGAGATTCTGTGTTCAATGTCTCTGCTTCAGCTTCGAGGAGGAGTTGGCTTTCCAACTCCCTCGCATCGCTCGCATTTGCTTCTTGATCCCGGGCCTGTCGTGACAGGTCTCACTCCGCAGCATGCAATTCTGAAGCTCTGTGACACACCCCTCATCCACCACAAAGCAACACCTATTGTCAACTGATACTTTACTTATCTGACTTATCTGCTTGCTTTTGTGGCTGGGCTTGTGGTTCGTGTCGGTCGTGTGGTTGTTGTGATGCTTGTAGTAGTTGCGGTTGTTTTGTCCGTGATATGATATGGTTCTGGTTGTTGCGCTGTCAAAAGCAAATAATTACAGCTGTTGACATTTGTATGCACTTCACACCTTTCTGTTTTCCCTCAAGAATTCAGTAATTTCTCTTGTGGTTTGATGCTTTTGTCTTCACCTTGTTGGAAATCGACATAACCGATGTTTAACTGTGTTTAACGGAGAGAAACGGAGATCGTTTACGGAAATCGTTGGATCGTTGGATCGTTTGATCGTTTAACGGAAATTCTCGAGTTCGAACGTTTCACCTTGGGCTGCAAGGCTCGAAGCTTTGCGAAAGCTTTCCGCCAAAGCGCATCAGAACGAGGACCTTTTTGCATGAAAATCATGACAATGTGCGAAAGCATGGGCCACAAGCGTTTTAAATGTCCACATGAATTCACTAAACATGACAGAACTTTGCAAAAAAAATCTCTGGCTCATAATTTTGAAAGGAATACAGAATACAGTCAAACAGAATACATTTCATTCAAGTATCAGGCCCTATCAGGACTATCAGTGACTATCAAGCACTGAGTGTCTCACGCACATGCGTAAGAACTGTCTGGGCCGCAGTGCTTTTCTCCTGACTTGTGACGCAGCTCTCCCTTTCACTCTTTCAGTGCGTCGGTTCACAGTTTGACTGAGGCTCCTCTGCACTCCACATGATACTGTCCTGCACACAATTTGCTCACTTCGCTTTGAATTAATTTTGAAGCTGATTTGTTTCTTTTACTCTTGAAACTTTCCGCACAACACGTTCTCCAACTTTGAGATTTGGTCCAGCTGCATTCGCAATTTTGCCAACTCCCCTTGTGAGTTCAGGAATTCCACTTCGCCACCCTGACACCAAAGATCCACAGGGCACAGGTTCTGCCGGAAATTGATGGAAAGTAGAACACGTATATGGCGTCAAGAAACATCCGAAAGAATCTATACTGTCAGATCCACCGTGAGTTTAGACCTGGACTTCCAGAGACGGTCTATTTTCCAGCTGTTCTGACAAAGACGGCTTATTGGTAAAGACGGTGTATTTTCCCTTTTTATATGCACCGCTTTTTCCACCTTTTTTCACCTGTTTCCACTTCACTTTTGCACTCCCAAAGTTTGGGGCGTAATTTAGTGGTGTTTCAGGGTGCCCCGACCCACGGCAAAAAACAGCCGTGCCACGGAAATAAACAGGGGTTCCACGGTTTGTCCACCGTTGCGTTGGGATGTGAAACATTTGAGAGTATGACCTGAAGGAAGGTTTTAAGAAAGGGAAAAAAACAGGGGCCAAATGGCCAAAGAACAAAAACCAGCTGTTATACGAAGACGGTTTATTTTCCTGTCGAGGAAGGCTAGGGTTAGATGAACACTTGAAACATGCCGCAAGTCAGCTGTGTTTCTGACGGCAACTTTTAGGCATCTTACACATACGTTGCTCATCTGAGGGCAAAATCAATCAGCGTGAAAGAGATCCCAAGGAAAACACAACGGACTTCACAACATATTTTGGCGTATGACCGCAAAATATGAATAACATGACACTGACCAGCGTTTCCAGATTCCTTTCAATATCAAAGCATTCCAGACAAGAAATGGTGGCTTGTTGTATTTTGAAGCGCATGCCCACTGGAACCGACTTCAACATCAAGCAACAAACTGCTCAGCACCTTCGCTTTTCCTTGAAGGGCTTCCATTGCGCTCAGCGCCTTACACCACTCGCCACTGCTCACTATCTCTAGCTTCTCAGAAAATCTCAAATCCTTTCGTGTACAATAGAAGGCTTCCACACTATTTCATGTGTTGTTTCGAATCCTAGACTCCTAGACCCCAAACTCACGCGTCAGAACACAAAAGCCAAGGAACATCAAATAACAGAATGAACACTCAAAAATACTTATGTGGATCAGTTTCGAGCCTTCTCTTGTGCTTCTAGAATTCGCTGGCCATGTTGCACAGCACAGTCCGCAGCGTGTTGTGCTGAGTCAACAAGCTCGAACATAGCCTGAGTTGATCTTCGAAAACATTCTAAGATGGTGTAAAATCATGTAAAAACTGTGTGAAATGTCGAGTTCAGCTTCTTTCATCCTGACTTCAGAAAATTTGAATCACTTCAACCATTCCTGGTGTCACTGCCCTCGAAGACGGCAGATTTCTTTTCATACATTTTCACAGCTTGTCCTAAGATGCCAACGTCGTCCAGTTCCGTATGGCCCTCCCAGTTCTCCTTCCCAACAGACTCTGACTGTACTGCAGTCCGTATCACAGTTTTATGCCATGCAATTCAACTTGCCACATCTGTCTATCCGGAAAAAAACGAATTACGCCAGCATAGACACCACATAGCATGTTTGATCTCAAAGCACATCTACAGCACAGCAAAACCACAACTTCATTTTCAACTTCATTGTCAACGTTCTTCCATCTAAAACATTTGCCACCTTAGCACCTCCCTGACAGCAACCAAAACAGTACCCAAAGAGATTTGTCCACCCGTCATAGCACCCAAAGAACCCCTAATAGATATCGTTATCTGGTGAAAAATACATGCAAAAAAGGGAACCCGGCTTCTTACTTCTAGCTATGTCCAACTGATTACAACTTTCACATGTTCCACTGTGTGCAGCTATGTTGAACTCCTTCAGATCTGAGAGCCTCGATTGAATCAAAGCTTGTCGCCTTAGTGAACATGCATGGTTGCGTGGTATCCTGCATGATGCATCATGCTACATAGTACCATGAGAGATCATGGAACATCCTTGGGATATTATTCGCCTCACGAGTATCGAGATACTAGAAGTATCAGACAAGACAGAGAAGATATAGAAGACACACCCGAAACCCGGTGGGTACTACTTGTAGGTACTTTGGGGACCAGAAGCACCTGAGTATCCCTGCTTTTCCTGTTCCTCATCTCTTTCCGGACCTCTCTCTGCATCTGTTTCTTTCACCGTCAGCGGCTCTTCCTGTATGGCAAGAGATCTTGAAGAACGCCAGGGTGATTCATACCTACATCCGCCTACATCAATGATGCATAGATCGAATATCCAAATCTGCCCTGAAGTTCTCCAAACAAAGTTGAGACGGTTGAGATCCGAATACGGCAGCATTGATTCATGAAGGCCATGTCATGCCCACGCCCATTGCCATGAAACGATAGTCAGAAATTTCATAAATTCAAACATGAATTATTCAGGATCAACAACTTGCAAACAGTGGACACTATTGTCTCCAGAACACAGAGACTTCCAAACTACTCTTGATGCCAACCCCTCTTGCCAAAAGGATGCATCAAACAACGATCTGAGGATGGGCTTCAACATGTTTCAAGCAAAGGTTGTTGCATTTTTCTTCTAGGATGAGACGTTGCAGAGTGATCTTACATTGAACTCAGCATCTAATTACTCCCCCAAACTCCAACCATCCAAGCCTTGCCACGTGTGTCTTCAGTCTCTTGCTCTGCCATCGCTGATATTGGCCTCTCCGTGGCAGATGCGGGTCCGTCCATGTCCACCTGGGGGACATTCTGCACATCCATCTCCGCAGAAGGAAGCACGTCCTTGGAATCAAATGTGTGGGGCATTCATTGCACGGTTTGGCTATAGCGCAAACATTTGCAACAAGTTGATGTACAAGAGTGCACTTCAGTGCCAATCCAAATTGTTGAAGATAAAATAAAGATTCATCCCATCATCGTCATCGTCATCGTCGTCATCATCGTCGTCATCATAGTCATCATGGCGCCGCCGTCGTCACTGTCATTGTCATGCATGGGCGCAAACTCTCGTCTTGTTGTTGTTCATGTTGTTTGATCTCGTTATGTCTACAACTCTCTTGTCTTATTTTTTGGCATGTATGTGGGACTATCTCGTTTGCACAACGTGACATGATTCCATAGTGCAATACTAAATTCTGTGGGGGCCAAGTAATTCTTTGCCAAACAGATTTCAGCACATTCGACTGTACTTGGCTAGTCCCGCTGTTTTGGATCCCTTTTAGCTTGATTCTGTTTGATGAGGCGACGCGTATCAGCTATTTCACACTTGACATGTAATTGATGTCATAAAGATGCCTCCCATGCCATATGTCTCGAGTCTTCATCGTATATATCGTATATATCCTTCGCTTTATTACCTTCATTTCAATTACTAGTTGAACAATATATTCTAGAAACAAACCAAACCAAACTAGCTGATATCGTATATTTTGCATGAATCATATTATTTAGTAAGTCTGTGTCAGTCTGTCCTGTCACCGGGAAAAGCCCCTTGCAAGGCTCTGTTTGGACTCCACGGTCGCATGGCGTCGGCGACAGATCTGGCGAATCGCCGTCGTTCACGTCGTCGTTCACGTCGTCGTTCTCCGGAGTCCCTGCAGTCCCTGCCAGGGCTGTCACTGCCTGGGCGGTGAGGCGGTGAGACGGTGAGACGCTGAGGTGATGTGCACAAGATACATGCAAAATACAATAAGATACAAAAAACATACAAATTTCAAATTTATAGATTTCCAAAAAACAAATTACTATTTACTTTCAAAATAGTTAAAACTTCAAAACAAAACCAAAAAAAAATGATGTTTATTAAAACTAAGAACGGCATACAACGACAGCTCAGGTCAAGGGCAGTCACGTGTGGAGTTGGTCATGTACAATATGTACATGTCATATCATGTCATGTAACGCCCTGTACATCATGTATTCACATTCTATGTTCCTAGATTTCCTGCCTGGGAATTGCAGAGAATTCTGTGTGAAGAAATATGTTCAGTATGGTAACAGCATACTATGGTTAGTCGCCAAAATCTGCATCAGTTGGATGGCTACAGGGCTGTATACTTCATGGAATATCTAATGACATGTAGCAAGATTTGCCCATCGTGCGATTTGATCTTCATTCCTGTTGCATGTGTTTGCTTCCCCACATATCAAGCTAAGGAAGCCGGAGCTTTGAGGCAGGTTACATCCTGTGCCCCATTTTTTGGTGAAGTTGAATTACTTTCACAGCACTTTCGCCCACAATGGCACACAATGCACCACTGACACACAACAACGAAGAACAAACACAACACGCAACACACATCACATCGCTCTTCACATGAATTTACATTGAATTTATGTCTTCAACGCTCATTTTCGTGCAGCATCACACATACAAACACAAACATCAGATACCCATGTGCCTGCAAGCATGTTCAAAATCAAGAAAATGTCAATTTCTTTCCTTTCTCGTTTTGCGATAACTTTGTAGCCCGTCTTTCCTTCTCTATGGAGAACTGGATAACAAAGATAGCACAGTACAGCAAAAAGTATATTGTTTATAGATGTTTATAGCTTTATATAGATTTATAATAACTTATCACAGGGTGGCACCAGAGTGAAGGGACTTAAGGGACTTGGGTGATCTTGGGTGCCTGTATGGTGGTCGTCGTAGTTCGGGTCCTTCGACCATCTCGAACGCGTCGCTGGAGAGCCTCCAACACACGAGTTGACACGGGGTTGACACGGCCGACATGTGCCAAAACCACGTGAAAAACATCGTAAGCACAGAAAGTACAACCATTAAAACTATTAAAACGTTATCTACTTGAATATTTTAAACGTTTCCAAGCAACATGTTTCAAAGTGCTTCAAAGGTGTGGTTAGATGGTTCTAATGGTGGGGATGAGCATAAAAAGTGACAAGCATAAATCAAGTTCTAATCTCAACAAATCTGGCAAATCCAAGTCATCATGAGGGGAGCGGAAACAAAATGAAACAAAGATGGGAAGCATGGAAGACAGTTTTTCTACCTTCTTTCAAATCAAATGATGTCGCGTCTGTCACCGTGTGCGACTTCGCCTCGATCTCGGAGTTCTGCTGTGCCACTTTCGCTTCCAGCTTCTCGACGTCTTTCTTCGCCTCTTCGAGCTGCGCCGTCAGAGTCTCGTCCCTGACAGTGTTTTTTTCACAATTTTAATGCACATATAATTTCATATAATGCACATTTTACACGGGTATTATGGTATTTGTATTGTTTTATTTGTCAAATATTATTGTATCTATTTGTATCTTTTAAAAATCATCCTACAGTTTCTATACAGTTTGCTCATAACGAAGCCAGTCCACAATGGATTGCATTGCATGTGTCGTTGGTGTCTCTCGCTTCACACACCTCACTGCAAATAGATCTTTCGATGTGACCTGCAGAAACTCGGATAACTCGCTAACTCCCCAAAAGCCGCGTCTGACATCCGAAACGGGACATGGGTCACTATGGGTCACTATGGGTGACTATGGGTCACTATGGGTCACTGCTCTCCCCGATCTCTGCTTTCTGTAAATTCCAAAGAGGTCTCAAGCTCTCTTTGTGAATCTAAGTGGATCAATGTCATGGCGCGGCAAGGCAAAATCATAGTGACTACACTTCAGTATACGCCTTCATGATCCCACGCTTCTATCGCTTCTTGACATTGCATGATGAGCGACACATTTGTATTTCGCTTTTCCAGACTTGCAGCTTGCATTGCACATGGCAACCGTAATCCCCCCCCTACTGCAAGCAATTGAACCATTGGTTGTGGTAAGAACCATCATTCTCATGGGTGAATCACTTTTCCTATATCCTATAAACTGTTGGCAAACCTTTCATCGCTGTTTGTCTGCGTTGGTTTGCTACGCTCTAATCTGTTCTCCCCGAGAAGTTGCTCATAGACCCGACACGAAAACCTGGCGATCTAAGATGATTTAAGCATCTTGTGGCATTTTCTGTCTCGAGATAGGAGCACAACTGAGCTTCTGACTGCCTTCAAATCTTCCAGTTCCTTGCCCAAGGATTCCAAGGATCACGAGAGTTCAATGTAAACGACTGTTCCATCAGATTGGGACTGATCACATTGGATTTCAACTCAGTTATGTAGGATATCATCCTGCCTAAAATCTTTGTGCTGCTTCCGCTGCGAATCTGATCATGAATTCATAGTGTTCTCGCAAAATAGTTCTGGCAACACTAGCAACGGTCTCCTGCATCAAGGTCTTCTTTTCTGCTTCAAGGATTTCTCTCTTTGACGCTTCTAGTTTCACAGAGTTCTCTGCAGCATCGGCTCTTTGTTGTAAAACCTGTTCGTCGCTCTTGGTACCAGCCTGTGGCTATCAGGTGTGTACTAAGCAAGTGCAAAAATGCAAAAACATGTCAAAATAAATAAAACAAATAAGTGAACATGATTTCAGCACAGAAAGAATAGAAAGTGACATCCGATTATGAATTGCAGCTCTTCACCTATCGGCCTATCAGGCGTATTCGCCGAATGCATGACTGAAGGAATACTTACATGAGGTGAGCAGCAAACCATGCAGACCCATAATCTTGGATCTTTCGAAAGATCTATATTTTTTCTGATCCAATTTATGAATTTCATCTGGCACATCCTGGGATATCTTAAGTTAATTGTGATCATGTCAGACCCAGCCGTTTAAAAAACGTGGGAAAAAGGCCGAGGTGTGGACAGAGCCGAGAGAGCCACGTAGCGCATTTTTGGCAGCTGCAACTTTGGCTAGCGCTGCTCGAATGAGCCCCTGGACACATTTCTCATATCGGTGTAGTGAAATGATGTAAAATGATTCATTCCATGTTTGGAAAATATGCATATCTTGATGATGCAAGATAGTGCAAGAAATGTCATGGGAAAGTGCCAGTTACATGGGCATTCTGAAGAAAAGAAACAATATAAACATGATTTTTTTGCACTGCCCATTTCTGCCTGCAGCTCTCGCCTGAGTCAAAACGTGAGCTTCAAATAAAGCCATTTCGCATATTTTCGTTCAAGATCACTCACTTCAAAAATTGCCAGTGTTTGAAGATGTTTGAAGAATCGAATCTTCGTTTTGTCGATTGCTTGTGAGCCCAGAACTTCTCTGTGCTTCGCGATGTCTCTGCCACCCATTCACCCTGGCACAAGTCAAGTTGCACGAAGTTAGGAGGAAACACATCAAGACGTTTTCGACGATGTAACGATGTATGTTTCTGTATGTTTCGCAACCCTCACCTGCTTCTGCAAAGCATCTTCCAAGGCCACAAGCTCATTCTCCACAATCCTTTGACACAGGTCTTGCAGTCTTTGGATTTTTTGGCAGTCTTGCAGTCTTGCACTGATTAAAACATAACTAAAACAAATTCATGCTTCATACGAAGTGCTCCTGATGCTGTCTTCGTTGCCCTGGCATGAACTCAAACATGCTCAACATATGCCAAATTACAGCAACAGCAAATTGCAGAAGATATTGGGAAAATCTGAATTCATTTATTTATTTGATATTTTGTCTCTGGCAGTTTGGAGTTTTGATGGAAATGCTGAATCTGCTCCCAGATCGTATCAGAAGATCGCCTACTCTGAGATGATTCCATTTCTGAAGCGATTGTTTCAGAACCAATTCAAAAGTCCATGTCAGTGGCCATGTGCCACCTTGAGAACTTCGTTTGGCTTCTCGGGCTCGACATCGTTCATCGTTCTTTCGGTTCTTTCGTCTTTTTCCTCTTCTTCAAAACCGAGTTTCACTTGCAAGAAATGCACCTTGGGACAGCAAACTGCAGGCTGGCAACGGGGAAACCGTTTGCAATGTTTGCAAACCTTTCTTACAGGAGATTAAGACATGAATGTATGACATGTGCAGAAATCTACAACAGAGCCAGATTCAACAAACATATCACAGCAACATATCAAAAATCCAAAACAGGTTTGTAATTTTGTTTTGAAGTGGTTTTTGTATCCAAAAATGCGCCAAGGTTTGGCCCTCGCTTCAGTCTAGGGCCTCATCTCCATTCATGAAATTCATGTCTGATCATGTGCTACAGATGCATACGGGTATGCTCCAAAATTAGGAAAGATGCAGGAAAAATGGCACGAAGGAAAACCTAAGGATGTCTTTTCATGAATGCTGCTTGGTCAACAGTGTTGCAAGAGAATCTCACCAGAAATAACCAACTTCCGTTCGACAGTTTGTATTAATTTGTATTCAAACTCAGCAAAGGCCAATGCAATGCCTTCATTTCATCTAAGACCTTACCCTCTTGCTTTGGCAAAAACGACTTCTAAATTGGAAGTTCAACCGCAAGGATACACTTCTAAACATAGGAAAATGATGGACAATCCATGGAGAGCATTGGAGAATCGAGACCAATCCCATGGTGTCAATTTTGGCCAACTTTGCACCTTCTTCTTCAACGACACAATCTCTGTGTCACGGACTTTGATCCTTGGCTCCACTTGGAATCCAACCTGCATTCCCTACATGTTTTAAAAAGAAACACAAGACATGTTGGAGAAACAAGATTCAACTAATGTATTCAAACTCACGGTATCTCACGTAATCTGCAATATGGTCCCGTGTTTTTTGTAGTTGAATGTTCATGGCTCATTCCATTTCTTAACAATGTACTGTGCATACTGCGAAACCACAGATTTTCACTGCAGTTCTGAGCTCTCTTCTGCGCGTGAAATGTCTCTCTCTCCACGTTGAAATCTGCTTGCAAAGCATCGACCTAAAGATGCGATGCAGCGGTTTTGGGACGGATGCTTTTCGGATGCTTTTGGAGATTTATGGATTAGTTATTAAACGGTCATGATTTCATATGATTTCATGGATGTTTTTCTACATGTGTTTTAGGAAGGCCTTGGCTTGGACATCCTTGGACCATCAAAGAACACAGGAAAAAAAACAAAAACCAATGCGATTCGTTGTATGTTCTGTCCACATTTCTCAATCGAGCAGGGTCGTGTGGGCTCCTGCTTCTGCATTTCTTCCGGTTTCAGCAAATAAATGTGTATTCATTGAACAGTTGGGAGATCACCTCTATCTCTTCTTTTCAGGTGATTGCATCTGAAAATCAGATGAAAACAAGAATCCTCCAAGGGCCAGACTTTTCGCTTCACAGCATCTTGCGTCCCCTTCGCAGCAAAAGAGCAATGCGAAGACAACTGAAGAAGTAGAAAATCGGATCTTGGAATCCTCCAACAAAAATGATCCAGAGTTGGGGTAAAAAGCAATCATATGAAACAATATGACAAATATGAATATATAGATATAGATATATAGATACATTGGAGATTGGAGATGAAAGAATGTAAGAAATCCGCCATCCATTATAAACGATTTTAATCCCGCAAGATCTTTCAATCACACTCATTGAGCATTCATCAAAGCGGAAGTCACCCAGGTGAATGATCCCCCTGATAGTCAGACTCTCTGATACCACTCCATCTCTTCCAGCCAAAGTCTGTCTCGAAAATGTCAAATGTCATAGATTTCATTGACATGTTCCCTCATGTTGTTTCATGTTGTACATTCTCGTAGTTCAGGAATGTTCAGGATCATGCCTCATCCAAATAAGTGTCAGGGCTAAAAAAACGTACCTCAAAGACCCGTCTTCAGGGCGACTGAAAAAGCAGGGGAAAAGTGGGACGCAACAAATTCCGGAGGGGGAAAGAGATGAATTTTATTGATTTCCCTTTCGAGACTCAATGCCATTCGATCGGAATGCTGTCATCTGTGGAGGACCTCTAACATGCTTAAAGAAACCTCCAAATTTCAAGTTTTGCTCATCCAAAGTCCGATTGCGAGGCCCGCACGTTCATCAGATCATACACCATTTCATCCTTCGAACATGAAACAATCCGAGTACAATGCAGGAAGCGAGTTCACAATGAACTGCAATGAACTGCCATTCATAGTGCGTTCAAAATAGAACCCCCACCGAAGCATGGAAGAAGCAAAGTGTCACAATCAATGCGCTCTTTACCCAGTGTGCAGCCTTCCAAGTAAACTCTCAAAGCGTCCCAGACTCACAAATGCATAAAAAGACATAACCCCCCTTGCCCTAAAAGTATGCACACGCACGCACACAAAAAACATAGAAAAAAACACACGGCAAGCCTTATACCTTTTGTTCTCTTCTCTGGGTTTTGGAGTTCGCAACGCGGCATGGCATGGCGACCCTCACACGCTTTACGTTCTTGCCAGACCCCATAGGGCGGCGTGGGTCACCTGGTGTGTTCAACCGCTTGATGTCGTGGGTGACAGCTTTGCGACATTCACTTCATGGAAACACAGCCGCAACGTCACAAAGGACACAAAAGGCCAAAGAACCGCTTGGAGATGCTTGTTTTTAGGAAATGGTTGCTTGGCAGCAAACAAACATGCAGTTCTATTAGTCAAAAACCTTTGAAAAACACCTGGCCACTTGTAAACCGGGATAAAAATGAAGTCCTTAAGTCACTGAAGCCTTCGAAGCCTTGAAATGCAAATGGTTTTCAGTTTTCGGGGAATTTTTTTATGTGCGGTTTCCGTGCTTTTGTTGTTGTCCTCCAAGTCGGGTAGATGCCGTGCCAGCAATTGCCTAGAAACGAGGCAATCATGGGAAAGGTGCGAAAAGTCAAGTGATGTCAATATGGTGGTCAATATGGTGGTGCATCATTGCCGCATTAACGATTACATGATTACATACTCGTTGCATTTTTCGCGTTCTTCACGAGTCTTTCGATTCTTGTGACTTTGTGACTTTGTGACTTGAGCATCGTGAGCTTGATGCCATCTATCACTCTGTTTCCGAGAAACCCACCGAAAGCGATTGCGCTGAGCTTCTAAATCTTGATAATACCTGAAAGATAACGAAAGTGTAAACATCTCATATCATATCAGATATCAGAATGATAAATGTATAAACAAAGTCGTATGTTTGTACATATTTGTACAAGTAAAGTACAATATGAGTATCATCAACAATGTATAACCATGTCGTATCAACAACCTTGATTTATTCCCCCACAAAAAAGCATACAATTCACAGCTTCAATTCTTCCAACTACGAAACTCTGCCAAACAAAATACTGAAAAGGAATGCCTTGGCTCTACAGTACATGTGAGACACTGATTTCCAACCAATTCTGGCTCACCAGTTCCGCAACTGGTTCATGATATTCTTGGATCTCAATGCCTGCTACACACACACAAGGCGCAATGAATGCGATCCTATTGGGATCCAATTTTGTTGCCTCACAAGTAATTGATGACATGAACATCCAAAGATCAACTGATAAACTCCTAAATCATGTGGAATTTCAATGCTGTTTTGCAAAACTCAGTGCCTGCTCGTCCGAGCTTGCCAACTGCCTCCAGAAATTCTACCGGTGAATGCCATATCAACGTGCATGTCGGGCATTTCAATGCATTGATCACTTTTTGGAAACTGGTCGACCATTGTGGACTTACTCGCTCTATCTCGACCAACTTCCCTTTACAGGCGACTTGAATGACTTTGAAGTTGTCGACCAGTTCTATGTGTATTTCGTCATTTTCTTCTCCAGACGTTGAGCTTCTGAGCTCCAGACGTCTGCAGTTTCTGACTTTCCTGACGGAAATTTGTTGCGAAGATCGAAATATTCTGAAAAAAAAACATATCGAAGCATGAAAGATGAAAGATCCAGCATGATGATATAACATTGTAGAAGAGTGAATACTTGCATATATAATATAATATATGAAATAGTATTAGTATTATCTTATACGTTATAGATCCTATACTTCTACAATCATCTAATCATCTATTTACATTGTGGTATCGTCAGCATTGATATCTATTACAATATTACATCTTCACGTTGAAAAAAGGAATTGATAAAGGCACTCCTAAGGTTGACCCGGAGAATCTGAAAATGTTAGAAAGTTCTAACCACCTGGCCTGAACAATAGTGTCCACCTGCTTCTCATTGGCCTGGTTTCAGAACTGCAGCAAATGAACAGTTCAAAACACGTGAACAATTTACAGAAAGTGAAACACACAAATGGCTTCAGGGATCGCAGAGCACAGGGGAAAGGAGTTCTCCACAAAATGATTGTGAATGAACAGAACGAAAACATGTCAAAAAATGTTGAAAATTGAAAGCATGAAAAATATGAAAATATGAAAGCGTTGACATTTACAAGGTAGCTAAGTGCCTGCAATGCAGGACTCACAAGGCAAAAAAGGCTTAGAGCACAGCACCAAAAGTTGTTACATCCTGGGGACATTACAAGCTGTTCTTCCGTCTTCTCTTTGGAGGCTTTGGGTTTCGGTCGACACGCTGAGGCGACAAAGACCTGCTTTTGGACAAATCAGGGAAATCAGGGGAATCTGTTCATTTCTTGTAATGGTAAAGCCATTTACAAAGCCTTTTAAGAAACAATTTCTAGTCAAGCAAGACTCAAAGCAGAAACAAGGCAATTTAAAAGGCATCTTTCGTAGGCTTTCGTGATCTGAGTGTAATGTGATGCTGTCGTGCCTGGTCGACATAAGTAGCTAAATGCTCCAAGACAGTGCGCAAACCGTCACTGACTTGTCGTTCGGCTTTTTGTTCGATGTCCGCCTTGAGACGCCAAATTTCAAGAGTTTTCTGAAGTTATAATCAGAATATAAGGACCTGTGTCGTACCGGAGTTGTGTCCACAGCCAACATGCCGTGCAAAGCATGTAAGAATTCCAAAGTCTACAACTATACAAGATTACACAAGTATATCAAGTATAGTATATTCGCAAAGCCTTTTCCGACACAAAGATCCTCAACAAATTTCCATGACAAATAAGATTCTCATAGGAAGGATGTCATTGCAGTGAAATCCTGTGCCCAGGACTTTGTGCAGAACTTGTCATCTGGGCTTTGTGCAAAATACTGTTCTGTGGATCTGTGCCAACAACAGACATGATGCAGGCAACAACTGACAACAAGTATACATCAAGAAATCAGAAGACGTCCAGTACTGTGTATACCTTGGTCTTAATAGTATCACATCGTATTGTTCAACACCAACGATACCAATGTATTGAAGAAATGTGTAGGATTTGGTGCAAAAAGAAAACAGCACCGTAAGACTTGCACGTGCAGAGGATTCGTGTAGCCGAGCAAAGTGAAGCGCAAAAGGCGCTGCACCTTCGCACGGGGAAAAAAGCATCGGAGTCGGAGTCACTGTGTCACTCATCGGACAGTCGAGACATTCCTTCGATTCTCTTCGTTTCAACCTGAAATTTCCGTGCAGCAAATTCATTGAACAATATGAACAATATGAACAATGATCAGAATCATTGGTGGAATAGTGGTGCACGTTTTCACCCTGATCAGAAGCCTCGTAGCTGATATTTTGTGCAAGTTCCGCAAAAAAGTCAGATCGACCCTCCGACATCTTACATAATCCTGGAATGTGAGCTCAAAGACTAGCGAGACTAGACAAGACTAAAGCAGTTGAAAAATGAATAAGGCAATAGAGGCACTACTTTCCAGTTTTCGTATTTCAAAAAGATGCATGCATAGTTCAAATATGAACATCAAATACCCAAATAAAGCAACTAAGTCCTTCCAGCGGCTTGCTCAATCTGACATGACCTTGAAATGAGGCCACTTCTTGCGGACATGACTGAGATGAGCTAATCCTTTCGCAGTGCTGGCTATAAATTCACCTTTCTGGTCTGTCATGTTGGTCCTGACATTCACTTCAATCGACCGGGTTGCTATTAAAGCAAGTCTGGAAACATTTGGTTGAAACTATTTAAAAAGTTTTCACATAATCACATAAATATAATTATTTACTTCTAAAGAAGCAGTGATTTGAAATATATTCAAATGTTGATTGTTGATTGTTGATATTGAAATCTTGAAATACCTTAATTCATCTTAACTTCATCATCGACCGAAAAAAACATCCTAATCAGGTAACCAGGTATCGTTTTTGGATCTCAGGCCGCGGCTGCCTTTGATTTCATCTCGTCTCCGAAGCAAAGATGGGGGCGGCAATCCCGCAGCGACGGCAAAAATTTCACCATCCTTTCAAGATGCAAAGGATCTAATCAATAAATTATGCTAAAATTCGAAATAAGATATAACTAATATACATATATATATATGATAAAATCCTTCAATGAATTTCTGTGGAACAAATTCCTGGTCTTCATTTTGCTGATTGGAACAAAAGTGCGACAAGAAATCTTATTGGAACTTTCAGGCGCTTGATCGGATTCCCAGCCTCCCTGGCTCCGACCTTGGATGGTGTTTTGTCATGTTGAAATAGTCCATTAAAACACAAAGTTGTGGAAATCGAGTATCATTCTGCGCAGGCAAAATTTGACTGTAGTGTGAGTATAAACATGGGGCTGTTATTTAGGACACATCAAAGACATCATTGAAAAATACCGAATTTGTGAATTCTGTGAATTTAAATCTGATAATCTTGGTCACACAATCGTGTCACATGTGTCAGACCGAGCGGCTGGCACGTGGTCGTCTCTAGCATTTTCCACTGAGGTTTTAAGCTTCTGCGCCAGAATCGCCGAAGAGCTCGGCATTCTGCAGAGATCGTCACAGCATTTGCATTCGTCGATTCGTAAAATCTGCAAGATAAGTTAAATAAGACTTAAGACTAGATTCGACTTGATATGCGAAGGATGATAAGGCAACCAGTTGAAATTCGCAATGCATTCAGATTGTTCCTCTGAAAGCTCAGAGACTCTTGCTTGTCTAGAATCTGGTTCAATATTCCATTTCAATCATTTCACTTGACTATGGAAAGTGTCATTTGCTGGCAGTCACTGTAAGTTTTTGTCAGTCGAGTCTGCTAATCATCTTCAGATTCTATCAATGCTCAATGCTCCAAGCCAATTCACACAATCCAGTTTCTGAGCACACAAATCGAGAACTGATTGAAATACAGTAAGACAGCCCCCTAACTGGCCTATGAACAATCAAGGAACATGGAGTTTTGGCATACCCTCCCTGAAACTAACATAGCACCTGAAAATAGGCCATCCCAAAAGGAAATTACATCTTCGAACCATCCATTTTCAGGTGCTATGTTAGTTTCATGGAGGGTATCTTTTCCTGTTGGTGACCTGGTGACCTTAATTTTTGGCTCCGTGTCGCTTGAAAGCGAGGTTTCTCCTTCAAGTTTGGTGCTCTGCTGCTTTCATACTCTCAGCCACCTGCTCAATTTGAGCAAGGTAGCATCACCAGTTAAAAACAGCAAATTCCAAACTTGGAACTGTCTTGTGACAGCAAAGGCACTGAATTTTGGACCGTGACATGGCCCCTGACTACGAATGAGGTGAGATGGGTGAGAAGATCGACAAAATCCGGGGGAACCCGGAATCCAAAGAGCTTCTTAGAGCTCACTCTTGGTCTTCTTCATGTGAGCAGAGACCTTCTTCATGATAGGCACCTTGCCAGAAGCATCAAAATCAATGTCTCAAATGACAGCAGCATGATGTGGCAAATTGACATTAAGATCTTCTCACACCTCCTCTTCCATAATTCGAATGGCATTGCGGATCTTGCCCTCAAGCCGATCTGGAGACATTGCCTAGATGGAGCAAAAGAACAGCAAACAGAGGCAAAGGCTCAACGATTCATATCAACTTCTGGTCTCAACAAAATGCCACAAAATCATATTTCATTGGTGAACATTGAGAATTGCATTCAAGGCACCATGAAACCTTCGATTTTCTTCTTCACCTCATCGCTACAAAGTTCCAAATTTGCAGGACCGCAAGTCCTTGGTTTCAAAGCCGCACTGTGCCAGGCTAAGCCCCTAAGATAATAAAATGCATGTCAACCCTGTCTACGTCTACATAAGTACGAAAATCGCATTGACATCTACTCTGGTGTAAGGCAACTACCCATCAAAAAGTAATCGTGTAATCCATACCAAGTTCATACCATAAGTCCATACAAATCCATGCTAAGCCATATTAATCCCGCATCTTACAGTCAAATTCTATGGCCATCACTTCTATGCACTTTATGCAAGTCGAAAGCCTTTGGCCAAGCAACGGTCCCAGATTCTCTTCTGCAAACTTCTTCAAGGAGTTGAAGTCTCGACCACCCTGATAGTCCTGTAGGTCAGGACTCTAAGTTCTCTCCTTTCTCCTTCAATCCCGAAGTTGCTTTGCTTTTAAGAAAACATCTGCATCTCACGTCGAAGCTTCTTACCGCTTCATATCTCTTTAGCAAACGGTAGACTAGTTTAGGGTTCCAGTGTCAAGGACCATGGACCGACATGTTACTTGACAGTAGACACAACTGATGACAAGTGATGAATTTATTAAGGAGCAATGGAATGTTTGGGCAATGGTGTCTCACTTCTCCCTTCCCTTTCCATCTCCTTCAAATCACCGGGCTCTCCATACCTGAGCAAAAAATGCAAAAACACATAACATGAAGATGACCTGAAATGGAGTTGAAAGATGCGAACAAATACTTAAAGTTTAAAGAATGCTTTTAAAAAATGTGAGCATTTTGTCGTGAAAAAATATGAAAAGCCATGACTCTTGAATCGATATGTTATCAAGTATATGACTCATGACTCAATTTCAACGTGATGAATCACATGCAGATCCGTCTACCTTTTTCGCAGCCACGGGGCTTGATTGTGGGGTATCCCTTGACCTTAGGAGTGGCAGCTGTTCGATGCACACACGCTGGACTAGGAGCTCAAAAGCGTTCGTTCTTCCGGCATGTTCTCTGTCAAAGTATCCGTGCGATTCAATGTGATTCAATATGATGGGATATGATGGATATGATGTCCGTTGTAATCAATCCGTTGTGACGAGTGGCTTCGTGCTTCTCGCACAAAGACTGTCCTTCCGTGGTGCAGTCCACATCTGCAACGAGAGATCCAGGGCTGCCGTTGAACTCATCCATCAGCTTGTCCCAATCAGGTTTCAGCTTCTTGCAGTGGCCTGGTACAATATGAAAAAGATAAAAAGTGAAATCAAACAGAGAATTCCATGATTCATGATATTCCTTCTCATTTTCCCACCAGTCCTCACCAGGGTGCAAGGAATTTGATGAAAACACTCTTCCCTGCTGTTTCCGCCTAAGCAAAGCCGAATCCAAGTATGAAGGAATATGAAGATTTGAAGAGTTGAATACAGTGTGTCAGAAACACAATGAAACGAAACGCATCTGGCAGGTACAAATTCTGTGACAGCGCCATGAACAACTAAGTCAGGCACGTCCCAATTCTTCTCCTAAAGCTGCGCACAAACACGGCCGAAATTTCAACATTCAATACATGCAACCAACAAAACAGCTGTTGCGTGGACATTCGGGATTCGTTCAAACTCGTTTTGTCCCAAGAATCTGTGAGCTCAAGAGCGGTTGTGCCGCTGAGCAAAGCAGAAATGACGATTGCGTAGATCATCCTGATGTCAACGATGTAGTAACATATCTTTAAAAACAAAACAAATGATGTCTTGAAGCCAAGGCGAAACCAAGATGAAATCTGTTGTGGTCTTGCCAATTCAAACTAGTTCACAAGCCTATAGTCCACTACATTCATGACTTGGTTCAAAGTTTTGGGAATTTCATGCAATTACGAGTACTATCTGAAAGCCAACTTCTACCATTGCTACCATTCCTGGCCTTAACCTAGGAGTTGCGGCGAACCAATCAAAATTGCTGCAGCCACAAACGGCAGCGGCCCAAAGCAAATCTCAATGCAGATGTTTGCATTTTTGAAATCAATGACGCATCGATGCTGGATGTGGACAAGAGATGACGCATAAGTAGAAGTGCATGTTAAATACAAGAAATCGACATTGGAGTGTCTGTCAAAAGCTACGGAATGCGAGAGTGTTTCCATGGTATGACCATGACCATGTCTTGGTTGTAAGTACTGTTTCTGTCAACAATGTCACAAGTCACAAGTGTCCCCCCAAAAAAAAGTTGTGATCGATTGTGACCATCATTGACACATCAATGGGACACCGAAAGCTGCTCATTGCATCCTTTTCAGCATCAAGGCTACTCATCGTCTTTCTCTGCCTGCTGGATTTCAAAGGATTGAGGGGAATGTTGTGCACCTAGAATCACTTAGAATTGTACAATCCGTTTTACTAATTTTACTCGGTCATCTCGTGTCATCTTTTATCGTCAGGACGAACTCTGTCGACGTCACGCAGCTTACGGCCTGCATCTGCAACTTCCACTGGATGATCCTGAAGTTTCTCAAGCTCCGGGAAGATGTTTAAGTCGTTCAGACATTTTAGATCATTTTAGATTGGTTAAGAGCGCATTTGAGCATCTTATATAAAAGCAAAAGAAGAAGAAAACGAGTCAACGAGTACATCAAAATTAAATCTGAATAAGGTGAAGCAAAGTTGATCACGAGTGTTCGACATGAAGGTTGATGCAAACAGTAGGCTCAATTCAAAGCATATGACTCTCCTGACGTTGAGAGTGAGGACGCCCCCGAAAAGCACAAGCTGATTGAAAGCCCCTGAGACCAAAGCTCAAAGCACATGCAAACAAAGATTGCGTTTCGAGAAAGACCCTGAAATGGAAATCGCACAAGATTCAAGATTCTCCAAGACCGTTTCTCTCATGGATAAGTTTGATAAGAACGGCAAGACCATGATCTGCATCTAAACCATCCTAAACCTTTGCTCAACCTTTGCTCCTGTTCTCGAAAAAATTGTTTACACTGCCAATGCCGGTGAGGGCGTTGAGGTGGCAATCGCCAAACCCCGTTCTCATTTTATTGCATTCACTCCACCCAATCCATCTTCCAGGTGGCCATTAGCGTGCTGCTACACTTGCTGGCACATGCTCTTCTAACACGGGTGCTGAAATAATCATGACAACTATATACTACATATTTCAGATTTAAGTATAATATGGCAATGGCAACAATGTAAATCTATGCGATGGCAAAAATCATATAATGATCAGAACCACACATCATGAGAAGAAAAGGAATATTGAATAATTAATGAAATAAACATCACATTTCTGCATTTATTTCTACTGATCCCCCTTCAAATATCAGGGTAACCTTGGGAAATTTATTTTTTAGATACAATTGAGGGGACCCAACGTCCATTTCATACAAATTGCATTTCCGACGTCAATTCACTACAAAATGGAAACTCGTATTGATACAAAATGGCATGTCCAACTTTAAGATTATACAATTTGGTAGCAAAAATGCCCGATCGGGAACACATCGGGTTTTCCCGATTGGAATTCCGATGAATACAATTTGGTGCGTCTCGTCTTTTTTGATTCCTTGCAATTTTCACTCCACTACAATTTGGTCAGGCTGGCCTTTTTTTGACTTCCCTAACTCTTGTTTTCCTGACATAATGTGTGTCAACAGAACGCTTTACCCAACCCTAACAAATCCACCAGACATATACATACAATTTGGTGAAAAGTTCCGCGGCACGGATACCAACGGAATAACCGGGAAAACCCGTTGCAGAATTCCCGTAAAAACAACACTACAAAATGCCTCTACCCAACGTTAACTTTTTTTACAAAATGGTAGCAAAACGGTATGGTTTTAGGGCCTTGAGGTCTGAAGTCTGTAGGGGAAACTCGAAGGGGGATTTCTACTGTATAAATTTCTGCATTTCTGCATTTCTTTTTACCTTTCGCTGAATAGATGCCGAATTCTCATCCTATGCTGTCACGGCCATTTTGCACCTCGCCAAGGCAATCCACGGACGATGGACGCCACACTGCGAGGCCTCAGAAACGAAATGGCTCCGCAAACGGAGAATTGTCGTCGAAATCAATTCGAATCATATGATTTCAACATATGTTTATCAATATATATATATATCATATATTGATATCATATATATCATATATTGATATCATATATATATATATATATACATATCATATGTATATCATATATATCATACACCTCATAAAATGATTTCCTTTTGTTCAGCCAAGGGAGACTGGAAAAAGGAAGAAACAGATACAAAAAGAAAGAGAAAATGAGAAAATGAGAGATTGCACAAGAAACGAAAGCATCCATGATTAGCATCTGCCTAGTCAGTCGAGTGGAAAGTTTGTTTCTTCACAGCGGGTCTTGGTACGCGTGAAATCGCGTGAACATTGGGACCATCCGCTGTGCACACTCGGGATTTGACTCAGGAAGACCCGGCAAATTCGACTGGCACCTGGAAGCTACGGCTGGATGCTGGCTGTGAAAGCTGGTCAAACACATAGAAAAAATGTTGAAGAAATAGCAAAAAATATGAAAAAATACACAAAAGATAGACAAAAAGAAAGCAAAGATGATGCTAGGTCTTTCCGTCTTTCGGTCTTTCTGTGAGGTGTTGCAAAACGGAAGCTGCAGTTTCCCAGATTTGTGGCACACTGGGCTTAGATTGGCTTATGGCTTATGGCTCATTGCCTTGCAGTTTGTTCTTTCGTGTCACTTCCAGATCTTCCAGTCTTCCTAACCCAGTCTGCCCGAAATGCCTTTGGATGACGCCCACAAAGTTCACGGGCGAAGTGAACACCGACACCAAGGAACTTCCACATGCCTCTGCTTTTGTGGAATGTGATTTTTTCTCATTCTGCTTACTGTCATTGTCCCATTCACAACGTAAAGGTGTGGTGGAAGGCGTTTGAAAATGCCTTAAATGCTGCAAGATTCCAGGGCAAAAAGTTCCGAACAAGAGGCGTCAGACATTGTCAAGTCAGGTGTAGACATCATAGACGGTAGATGTCATTTAAGCTGCACACAGTCTTACACAATCTCATGTAAAGGCATGCAATGTCATGTTCCAGCTGACAGACTGCCTTCAGCACCAGCTTGTCGGCGATGTCAAGTTCATTTCCTTTGGCATGTCGCTCGATGCAGTAAGTTAAGATCATCTCCATGGCCTTGCGGACAAAGGTACAGTCTGCATAAGACCAAGATCTCCTCTGACCTTTGTCTCCTTTGTTTCATCGCTATGTTTTCACATTTGCACGATTCTTCCCAATATTCACTATATTTGAAACTGTGAAAATATCTTGATCCGGTTGACCAAGGCTGATAGTGATTGAGGACTTTCTTCTTAAATATAGTTCCTCCTGTTAAAATTGAACTATTCCTCTTTAAACAAATGAAACCCTTCCTCTTCATCAAACTTTTTTGTTAAACTTAAACTACACCAGCCCTTTTGAATAAAACTTCCTTCTCGAACCCCATACCCCATTTAATACCACCCTGCAAATTAATCAAAGTCTTTGTCTTCCGTCTCGACTGCCGTTTACGGAAATGTGTCATTCACCGCTGAAATGTAAGGAGAACCTTCCGGAAAACCTGTGGTATTTGATGGCAAAATATGCTAAAATTCTCAAAACAACAAAAATGTCAAACAAACCTTGAAAAGAAACTTTGACAATTTGTATCAGGAACAAGGCATCAAGGCATCGATCACGACCCCATGCACATTTGTAGCGTTTCTCACCCGGACCGCCCGGAACACCGTTACTTTGCATCTGAGACAGCTTATTCTTATCCGCTATGGCCACAAAAAAACAATAACGCAGCACTAATGGCAAACACGGACATCACGGATAGAATATTCCTCAAATTCTGATGGGTCTCTCCAAACCTCGAGAAGACCAAGAAACGAAAAAAAAACAGCAATTTCTGGAGAAGTTTTCCTTGACTTAGTTTAGATCCTCAAAAAGGCAAAAAGACTCAAATGCTTTTCTTGGTCTTTTGCATGGCTTGCTTATAGTATATCAAAAAACTGGCCAAAAAAGACATTGAGTTTTTCGGGAGGGCATTGTCTCAAGCAAGACGTCCTTCAAGAAAAAAAACTCAAGGCGTTTTTCTGCTTCGTGAAGATTTAAACAATAGAAACAAACAACTCAAGCAAAACCCAAAAACATCTTTAGGTCTGAAGCCAAAACTTATCCAAAAGGTTTTGCCTTTTTGCTTTGGTGGTTTTCCTCAACAATCAGAAACATGTTAAAATCTAATAGGTACTTTGAATTCTGAGTTGCGTTCTTTTGTAATCATGTGTTACACGTACTTTGCATACTTTCAAAAGCTACATTTACAAATTATTACACAATTATGAAAAAACAAACCTCCAAACACAACCAAACACTGCAAATACCTGCAAATTCTGAGCTGAGAAGGGTTCCTTTTTGCAATTAACAGCCTATATAGGGATACTTGTGTACCCAAGGATAATAATGTAATTGTGTTTAAAAATACAGTATATACCTTATCTATCATTTTTCATTCTATACTTTTCCACCTACCATCTATTATTCGTTGCTCTTCTCATGTCTCTTGCAAGTATTGTGTCATATTGAATCCATCATCGGCTTCAGTTAGATAAACTTAATACGCGTGCTAGCGCCAACTTATAGCTGAGCTGAATTCTGCGGTTCCTGAAATTCCTGGAACTGAAAAAGCACTTTTCAAACAAACAGCTCTCCGTATCCAACCTCTTCAATTGCCTGCGAAATTAAAGATGCTGTAAGCCCAGCAAAGAGAGACAAAATCCCTTCTTCCCGACCTCAAGATGGAACGCAAAAACATAATGAAAATATATGAAACATGAACATCATGAAAGGAAGGTGAAGGCAAGTGAAGGGATTTTGTCAAGCAAATTGCCGTCCACAACCCGACAATGTGACAATGCGACTGAAGAAACAGTTTTGCCGATGGGGTGATATGGGGTGACATGCAGGATACATGCACTGATGCATGCAGGGACACGCATTGCTGCATCCAAAATGAATGCTTTGCAACATTGCAGCGCCATGGATGCCCAACATATGCAATCAAGGCAATGAATACAAACAGATAGAAGTGATTCGAAAAAACATATGATATACAGTACATAAATGGTATCACTGCAAGCAGCAAAAATGCTTGCAGTCTAAAGTGGTGGCGAAAAGAAAACAGGAAAACAAAGTGTTCCAAAAGCTGAATATGTGGAACAATACCAGTATCATCTCAGTACCTCTGTCTCTCCAATCTTTCAAGCTCCTGGCTCCACGTGCAAACCGATTGCCATGAACTCTCCTGGCAGCAAAGACTTCCGCTAGGATTGTGTCCATGTCTGAAACAACGACATTCGCACCCAGAGCAGCCTGCCATGAAAAAACACTTCTGGAGTAGCCGGCCTGGTCGCTCTTGATGATGCTTCTAGTGGAAACCAACAAAATAGGGTAGCAAAGGCCCTCGATGCTGTACTTCAACGCAAGCCTCACCCAGTATTTTGGAAGCGCAAGAACTCTTACTAGTTGGATTCAAAGTGCATTTTCTTGTTTGTTGCATTTGTTTGTAAATGCTAGGATGTAAAGAATGAACTTAAAAATCCCGAAATGTCCTCCCCAAGAATCTCCGGCGCTTCGATGTCAGCTCATCCTGGCGAAGAAGTGACACCCGAAACGGCCCCAAACCCACCGAGCTGCCGAGCTCTTCAAGATCCTTTAACAAAACATCGACAAAACAGCTTTATATTTACCATATCATGTCATATATTACTGTATGCATCATATATTCATATCAATACCAGTAGTACCCGGACAAGCCGGGGGCGGAAGTTTCCAAAAGGAAAAGAACTATATAACACAGAAAGAATTTGCCTATAGAATGTGCGCAAGGCGACCGACCAGCGCGATGCCCAAATCATTTCTTTGCTGTGAACGAGCCTTCTGCCGTTCCATGGTGGTGATGTTTTGTGCTTTGAAGTGAAGTGTTTTGATGTCTTGATGTCTGTTGCGGGGTCAGGTCATGTGATGGTCACGTCATTTGATGCGATGTGATGGCTTGTGTTGTGTCATGTCACGTGATGCAATGCGATGTCATGGTGATGAGCTGTACNNCTACTACTACTACTACTACTACGACTACGACTACTACGACTACGACTACTACTACTACTACTACTACTACTACTACGACTACTACTACGACTACGACTACTACTACTACTAGTACTACTACTACTACTACGACTACTACTACTACTACTACTACGACTACTACTGGGACTACTACTACTAGGACTACTACTACTAGGACTACTACTGCTAGGACTACTACTACTAGGACTACTACTACTACTGGGACTACTACTACTAGGACTACTAGTAGGACTACTACTACTAGGACTACTACTACTAGGACTACTACTGCTACGACTACTACTGCTACGACTACTACTGCTACGACTACTATTCCTGTCAGGCTACCCAAAAGTTCGTATATCGGAAGTTTGCCACTAAACTTCCTTTGATAAGTATTGGTTATATAGCAATGTTGGAACTTAATTCATGAAATTGTGTTGTATTTCATTTCATGGCATTTCATATTTGGTACTCTTCGGTATTTGTCAATATCATTCAACAATGTTTTCATATATATTTCATATTTTTTCATGTGATTTCAGTAGCATCGAGCAGATCGAAGCAAAGAATGACAGGACTTCTTGGCAACACGGTGGCTTCAACTCTTAAAGCTGTCGAACGAACGAAAATCTCCCTGTGTCCTTTGAATCGTTTGCTACTTTCTCCATGTTTCTTATACTTTCATACTTTCTCCATGTTTCTTTTCTATCAATGACCGAAGGATCTACGTTTCACTGAGATGTTTCATTTTGTTTCATAGATTTGCTTTGTCAATGCTGCACCTCTGCATCCCACTTCTTCCATCCAAGCCTAATCTCCAGAAAGCGAGGAAAAAACACCACAGCAAACCGGCAAACTTCCAAACGTTCTCCGAGGTGATGTTGTGTGTAAGGATATATGATATATACTGCATTATATGTTTTCCATTGTGCTCCCGTTGGTTTGAAATCATTGAACATCTCGCATCTCACACTGTGCCTTTGTGATCCGTACCTTTTTTGTCTTACATCTGGGCACCTTCTCTCGAGAGCACACAGTCCTCGATCTGTCACAAGACGCATTCCGTCACGAATGGCCTAGCAAAATGTCAGAGGGAACAGAAAGCCCGTGCAAGGCTGCTCACACTTTGGTACACTATTACACCCATACCTGCCTGCATTTGCCTGCATGAGACATTGGCATATCATCATGGGTTGTAGTAAAAATTTGTGGAAAATTCCTTTGCTGTTTGCTGTTTGCTGTTGTGCAACGGCTCGCTAAACGGTTCATTCCTGGTTGATATTGATTCATTTTGATTTATGTTGATTTATGTTGATTTGCCTGGTGGAGCAAGAAGATGTGGCCACCCTTGTATAAGCCAAGGAGGCCCTCGTTCACAAACCTGCATTGAGACGGAAAAGTGAAAAAGCAGAACATCCAGAACGCAAGGACTCTGGCTATCTATTCAAAGATTGACAGAGGCATCGATCATGATTGCAACATCATGGCAAAACACTGAAATCGAAATGATTCCATGCGTATAGAATGAGACTCTTCCGATTCTTTCTCAATCTGAGCAACGTCTCACGTAGCAAACGAATCGTCGCAGTCAACGTAGTCTTCGGTCGAGCTCCCTGCGATGCGAGGCATCTGAGATATCTGAGTGAGTTAAAAAAAAACAGTTTCGCCCTTCGCCTTCACCTTCTCATTCAGGACCTTCACGTTGCTCACCACCAGTGGGTAGTTCAACTCAGTAACTTGGAGGACACGGTTCCCGCAGGATATGTAGGAATGTATGATAGCCGCCGGCTTTGCTGGCTTGTAACTATAGTGGAAAGGTCTTTGTTGTTTTATTGTTGTATGCTCTGTGCTGAAGCTGAGAGTTGTGTTCTGGATGGAATTCTAGTTTGTGTAGAAAAACGAATCTAGCTTGTATTAAATAACATTTAAATGATAAATAATAATTAATATACAGATCATTCCTAGAATAATAGATCTAGCTGCAAAAACATGAAACCTATGCTGAGTTTCCCACGAGAAGGAGAGGCGTTGGATAGGAAACCGCCAAAGGAGAGTGCCTCGCCCCAGACCCACGTCAACAGTAAAACCAAAATGAAACACACGTCAAGGCCAGGGTGTACAAAATGGACCACAAAAAATTGTCACATAATGGGTACGACGCAGGAAAAACAGGTAGAAAAAGACGATATCATAGTCGGCACTGTCACCCTCGAGGTATATTTGATTTGCAAAGCATGAAACATCATGAAAATGAGGCTAACAGCAAAACCTCACAAAGTTTTCCAAAGGCTTGCTTCCAACGAATCAAACATAGCAAAGGAAAACAATCACGTTAAATTCTTAGTTATACGTTCAGATGATTTGTCACAGAATGGGAAAAAATGTGCAGCTCCCAAGTCCTGAAGAGCACCATGATCCCATCGATGGAACGACCTCCGTCACTGTGAGCACTTTACGACGTGTACGACGTGTACAGCATGAACGATCTCATACTTTATGTCTATCTCATACTTCTTCACTTCCAAACCAAAGGCTAGTCTCGTTCGAGCTGATGTAGCAAAATTTTGGCAAGCTATTTTTGACCTCTGACCCTCTCCACCGGCCATCCGGAAACCGGCCGAAACTAAGTGGCTAGCGGCTATCTGGCTTCTATATGTTTCTATAATTGTTTGGAAATTCTATATCCAACATTCAACTCATTCAACCATGAACATGATAAATGTATAATATGATTGTGTATGAAAATGTGCTTCAAAGTTCAAAACTGTGCGATCTGCGCTTCGCATCGGACTGCCATCCCTACCTGGTGGCTCAGCCATGTGAGCAAAACCAAGCCACTGAAGCGTGGACGAGATTCCTATGTCTTTGGGATCGCTATGTCATTGTTTCGTGCGTTTCATGTTTGTTTAGTTCGTTTCATGTTTGTTCCAATGTATTTCATCTTGCTTCCGAAATGAAAACCATGTCGTGACAAATTGTGGATGTGGATCAATGTGGATAGAGCCTGCGTCGATGGAATCTTGGCCTGTTCCATATCTATATTGTGTGCCGGGATGTTGTTTACGCAATTCAAGCAGCTGTGACTCTTCGACGCGTAGTTAGATCAGATTGCACAACACGAAGCACTGGAGTTCTCAATTTCTTCCTGCCATAGATTGTCCCATTCGGTATTCTGCATATGTCGCGCTGGTTGGAAAAGCTGCAGAGCAAGATGCCAAAAATGAAATGATCTGGTCAAAACCCCTTCCTTCAGTCTCTCTTAAAGTCAATTTGTTGCCCACTCACAAGAGATAACACCTCAGCAATTCTTGGCAGATGACACCGTTTTACGTGAGAATCTGCAGGGGATCAAGCACCCCGTAGCTGCGCGTACTCACCCATCTGTGCTTGTACCTCCAGCATAACCTGGCCGACGGGGACATCCCACGGCAGCTTGAACTTCAACCACGTGAAGTTCAATTCCAGTCATTTCCAGTGATTTCTGGAGTGAAAGATTTGCCGCCTCCTCTCGAAGCGTTGTGCGCATCTCTTTCTTCAAGTAGCGCCTTTGACGCGATGAGACCACACCGAGAGACCACAAGACTTCAAGAGACTTGTGCAAAACTGTGTCCCAATGCAGTCTTGGCAGCTTTTCTCTGAATGATTGCAACATCCAAATACAAATTCCAGACATCTGAAAGTACACAAAGGGAAAGCTGGAAGGAAAAGGCTTTGGCAACAGCTTCGCACGGAACCAAGGATGAGGTTGACTGGTGATTCAGTGATTCAGAAACATAGGAAGTGTATAATATGAAGCACTGCTCTTTCCATTGGATACTCCAGGGTGTTACGGTGCAGTATGTATATGAAGTAAGGGGGTACAGCAGCGCTATACCACATCGTTTCCAAACACTACCCCCATTGGGTGCCGCACTTGTACAACAGCATGCAAACCTATAGTGGCAACACGTCTTCAAATCACAAAGTTGCTGCGTAAGTACTGGCAAGAAATCTACATGCAGATAAATCATGTTATACTAAGTATCTAATCGCATATAATACATAGATTATCTATATCTTATGATCTGGCTGCTTGCCAAGGGGCAAATCCCAGAGCAATCGTGGCCAGAAGCCATCCGAAAAGCTCACCCAGGCTGACGCCACCCTCGAACAAAACGTGATATACGTGATCACGTGTTGCAAAAAAATGTAGGAAATATAATATATGGAAACATAATATGGAAACACAATGTCGCATAATAATGCGATGCGAAAAAAAAAAAAAACGTGTATCAAACTTTGATGTCTTTTTGTGCCCTTTCATGAACGAATTTTTTCACCATGCATTACTCTAATTCGTAAGTATCAATCAGCCAAACCTCGCAAACCACGCAGAAACGTTCATCACTTTCCGTTTCTCTCCCCAAGTTGCTACTACCACTGGTATGACTGGTAGCATGTCAGTCAATTTGAAACATCTTGAAGATCTTGCCTAAATTGATCCAAATTGCCACATCCATGTTGTTTCTGACTCGCCTTCTGCACAACGTAGGGCCGGAAAACGTCACGCTCTTGATAAAGCTGATTGCATTCAGCTGGCCTTTGAGCAGTTTTTTGCCGAGCTCTATGTTTACTCTGCTTGTTTCAGCCCGAAAAAGCCGGAGCAGAAACATGTTCTTCCATGTTCCTGCATACGTTGAAACACGAATGTGAAGTTCAGTAAATCTCTCTGGACTGTGGCCACTTCGACAATCCTTGCTGACTGCTTGCCAAGATGCATGTGGATAAAGCCCGAACAGACAGCGCGAACCACTAGATCTGCTTCAAGCATTCCACTGTACCGCCAGCCGTTTATTCGAATGGCTCTTGGTGACCACGCCTCAGCCCGGTGAAAGGGATGAAAAATGGAATGATGTATCTTCATTATTCTTCATTTGCCATTTGATATGAAATATATCAAATATACAATTATAATATAATATATGCGATAACATCATGTGATACTATATAGTACTTAGTACATTAATGTACATCATACATGAATTACACGAATACCAAAAAAAAACAGTATCGATCTGTGACAAGATGAGGATGGAGAGTACTTAGAGTACTTGCACCGCATGCAGGAAACACTTCACCCGAGCACCTGAGGTTCTTTTTTCATCTTTCACTATCTTTCATCACTGCATGCATCGCATCGAATTGGCCCCGGCGTTGAGACACCGGAGGCACAGGAGGCACCTTGACGTTGGCTTCAGACAGGCTTGATCGTGGCAATGGTTTGAAGACTCCAATCTTTTCAACTTGAGCATTTTGAGCATGTTGAGCCTCTTGCTTGGCAGATTTTCGTAAAATCTCTTCAAGCTTCTCATTCCGAGGTGCGAGAAGGAAACCTCCAATCCTACCCTTGATCATCTCACGCCTTCGTTCAGCTTCTTCAATATACTCATTGACTCGGCTCTTCTGATTCTCAATGTTGTCTATGCGTGCTTGACGTGCTGCAGCGCGTGCTTCCTTCTCTTCTTGGATAAGCCTTCTCAAGAGGTCAATATCGAAGTTGACTTTTAGATCTCCATTTTGGCGGCAAAAATCTGGAGAGTTCAGCTTTGCTTTCAACTGCGGCCAAGATCGTGTGGCTTGAAGCCACACATCCCAAGGGCATTCACCATTTGGTGCTGTCTTTTCCAATCGAGATAAAACTCGCAGGTGCGAGTCTTGCTCTTCTTCAAGTTCTTCATCTTCAGAACTCAACTCCTCTTCTTCTGCTTCGCTGGCGCTTTCTACGAGCTCCAAACGAACAAATCCGGGTGTTGCCTTGGGATCCTTCGGCTTCGCACTCGTTGTCTTTTTTCTCAGTTTGATTTGCACCTTTGGTTTTACCTGCTTTCTCACCACAGGCTTGGGATCTGCAGCTGCTTGCTTGCTGTGCTCCTTCAAGTTTAGAAGGCAATCCAAGACAGTCGCATATGACCTAGAAATCCTAGAAGATTATATTTAGACTGTATATTAAGACCATAACTGCGCGTGATCGGTACATGAACATTCTGAAATTCAATCCACATGATGAATTCATGATGTTGACATATCGAACATTTCGACACCTGAGCCACGGAATGCTGTTCGCGTCACTAAATCACACCATGTAAGACTGGTGACTAGATTTCTACAAATATTCAGGGCATCCAGAGTTGACAAGACTTGCTTTAAGCCTTTAAGCTTTGTTTGTACCTTGTTTGCTTGTTTTTATCCGACAACTCTGTGTCTCCGCTTTCCGCCCTACCGGTGGTCCTTCACGGCTTTCCTCATGGCACGAAAGTCGTCTGCGGCGGAATCGTCGCTTTCCTCGTCTTCGCCTCTCAAAGCTCGAGCGATCAAGCCCGACGGGTCCCGATCTGCAGGCATTCCAGCAGGAGATCCATGTGGACCGACTTCGTTGGTTTTCACATCATCCACTCCATCCACTCCATCTCCAGTGGATAAATCTGCGACCACATGGCCCAGGTCTGCACTTCCAAAGAGCCGCACCGCGGCATCCTCCAAAAAAAACTCTCAGCTTCATGGCTTCATGTGGGCTTTTTGAGGCCAAGTGTTGTATAAGTGTCTCAGAATGTCTAAAACAAGAATCGATGCAAGGCACCTTTAGAACATTTCAAACTTCTAGTCACAGATTCTAGTCTTTCTAGTCTTTCATTAGGTTGATATCGTTGATATTTTCTATACTTTCAAGAACCATGAAATTCGCCCAGAGATTTTTGTGCGTCAGAAGTATTGCAACAGTCCCGAAAGGCCTTCAATGCCCCATCTTCTGAGGGGGCTTCGCTGCGTCGTCCTTCGGACAAACGCTCCGAGTCGGAGCCTTCTTCGGCGTAGGCCGACGGCAAGCGAAGCTGCACATTGTTGTAGATCCGTCGGACGCGATCCTGATGCAGGATCGCAGGATAATGTCACATAAAAGAACAAAGAGCAAAAGGACGATCAAAACATGTGTTTTATGGCTTGTTTTAGAAAGGGAGGTATAAACTGAACTTGACTTCACGCAGCGTTCATACTCAAATTAAAAGAGTGACAAAAAACATATCTCGACTGGCACACTATAGGACACCTCATGAATCATGTCTTATGTTTAAGGTATAATCAGATGAAGCATGTATGACTTGCTACTGAGGTCATGGAATGAGATGAAATGAGCGAGACTTGCCCCAATCCTGAAGACTGTCCGTGAGCACTGAGAATTGCGAGGGTGCGTCCTTGCGCAAAAAGCAGGGCGAATGTGAAGACACACAGTATATCTTCAATGTGCTTTGAACGAGTGAACAAGGAGAGCATGACAGCATAATCACAAACAATAATCATAAACGATGCTTCCCATTCATGATTTACACCCAGCGATTCACACCATATATCACCATCTGTTCCATGTCAGGAACTCCCAGAATCCCGCAGAATCCAGTAGAATCATCCCTTGTACATCGGAATACATATTAATTCCTTCCAATTCTTATACTTGAAATTCTTGTTCTCGGACTTCTGGACTTTCTCCTCGTTCAAGGCTTGTTCCTTCCAATCGGCATCGAGGCATTGCTCCGTGGTCACCGAGGTCGCCGCCACGGACGGCGCGTCGACGGCGTCGACGACGTCACCGTGGTCGGTGCCTTCGGTGCCGTGCAGCTGCAGGTAGCGCTGCCGCAAACTCGCCGCCGAGAAGGCCTGGAATTTTGGCATTTCCCAAAAATCGAGGCAAAGGCACGTAGCAAAGACACGTAGCAAAGACACGTTTGGCACGTTTGGTGTGTGAATTTTTCAATTTCTTTTTTGCTAGCTCTTCAGCTTGGAATCCATGTCTCGCTTTACAATACAAACCGGTTTACCGCTACATCTTGAAATGTCTATGAAATCTATGGGATCTATGCGTATATGATGCACCTGAATTGGAAAAACCATGAAACATGATACATGTATATGGCGCATACGTGAAGCGACTCAATACAAATACTATGGGAAGTACTGGCAGTAAGAAAGAGGCATTTCTTTGATTTCTTTCACTGCCAGCTAGATTGACTGGAAGACTCCTCTATAAGACTCTTTTCATCATAGCTTTCCCATGAAATCCTGTCTGGCACCTCTTCTGCACGTCCTGCCAACTGCTCATCAAGTCCACTTGCAACTTCAAGAAATTCCCTGCACGGAGACTTGCACGATCGGGGCTGGACATGCTACAGTAAGAGATTTGTAGCAAGGTTCCAAGTGCCTTCAAGAGCAATTCCCTGAGCTTGTACAGACAATGTTATTCAAAGTTGCACAGCAGATCTTAGAGGATTTCCAGGAATGCTGTTGAACAAGACTGTGAAACACCATGAATTTGAAGAAATCTTGAATCAAGTTGTCTTTGACTTGCAAGATTTAATATTTAAAAAATATTGTATCAATTTGCATCATATTATCAAACATCATGAGACTATCACATTCATGTTATCAAATCATAGCATTGAGACTGTCATAATATTTCAATGTCTTTCAAGGATTTTATTTTCGGATTTTATTCAAACTGTTTGATTTTTATATTTTTCGGATCTTTATTCCGCGCTGTTTCCGTGGTGTCACCGTTGTTGTCACCTGGAAATGGCGTCGAAGTCGCCATTGTGCTCCTTGCCAAGCCCGGAGCACGTGGAAAATGTCGCAAAGGTACGAAGGTCTGTCGCTTAGACAAATAGACTTAGAATGATGATGTTGTTGTTGCTGTCTGGAAACGCTTTATAATTTGTTCATTGATTCAATGTAGCGGTTAATTCACATCAATGCTACTGTTGATTCAAGATAGTTTCAATTCATTTCAATTTGATCGATGATCAGACTAGAGACTCTTGCATGCAAATTACATGCACTAGCAACTTTTCAACTCAACACAATCACCGGTATGCCTTGACTTGTGACTCTTATATACTCTTATGACATCTGACTCTTTGAAAGGGACCCCCACCTCCAAAGCAAAAACACAACGGCATCCCACGGTCCTCCACACAAAATTCCAGGAACTCATCGAGTTCTGCAGGGAATTCCCAACTCTCCATGAAACCGAAAAGCTTGAACGCCGCGTCAGGACGTCAGGCCAAGCACAGGAAATGTTTCAGGCTTTTTGGACCGTTTCACACTGAGTTTTTATCATCTCCTAGAGATGATTTAAGCACGTTCTTTATGCAGTTTGACAGCAGTTATACATATCTTATGTTTCATGTTTATATCTTTCTTGTAGCTGAACGATAGAGACCAAACTCTGTCGCCGCTCGGACTACACCATGGCAAGTGGACCTTTGTACAGCTGCAGAGATTCCCCATGTATTGAAAAAACTCGAAAACTGAAAATCACCAGCTAGGAATTGGCATAGACTGGCATCAAATACTTCTGGTGTCCAATATATATACTTGATATATTACGGGATGATTATATCATTTCACGTCATTTGATTTACTTTGCGAACATTTTTGGTCACTCAGAGTCACTCGTGAGAGTGAAGAGTTAAAAGCGATAAAGTGACCAAAGTGCCAAATCCGGGCCAAGAAGCTGGATTGTCCAGTTCTTTTTGTAATATCCTGGCAAAATTGGCTTCGAGAATACCGAGCAATACAGAACGATCCGAACGAAACCTCAAGGTCTGTGGACTTCTTCATATATCATGTATCATCATGTATCTGTGCCTTGAAAACTGGCTGCACAAACAGTTTAAACATGGAAGGTTTACGTTTCCTTTCGGCGCACAACGCAATCTTGGATATCTTTCGGGTCAATCCCAACCTGCACATGTGACTAGATGTGACTAGATGCGACTAGATGCGACTAGTGACCTCTTTCCTCTCGCCAGCATCCTATCCAATATGAAAGTCTGCAAGAGTCTGCATAGCGCTGCATAGATCAGTACATAGCTTGAGATTGGCTCTGATCTATCTGATCTGAGATTGGCTTTCGTTTTGATCCGCTACTGCTTTCGTTTTGACTTTCGGAACTTTCGCCAGTTGAAAGACGTGCGCTCAGCGAACCTCCTGCATCACCCTTTCGGAGCATTCGAGGCCAAACTTGGATCTGCCCGTTCCATCCAAGGGACACCTTGCCAGGGCAAGCCCAACCGGAAAAAGACTCCTTCATACGTCATACTTCCACATGCTTTCATCCTGTGCTTTTCGCTCAGCTTTCACATGTCTTCTTCAAGGCTTACATTGACTTGTCAACAATCAAGCATTAGATGCATTAGCATTCACGGGTCCATGATCCATGCACACTTGTTGCTAGGGTCGAAACATGGTGACAGGAAGGTGCACTACTGAGGTACTTGAGAGTCTGAAAGACATATCAAGACGACAGGTACAGTCGGGAACCTAAGTTACATCAATTTCCTGATTCATCCGTCCGCCAAGGTAATGGACCGATGCGACCGGGTCACAGCAGAGTCACATCAAAATCACAATTACAATGCGTTCTCCAGATTATGAAATGATCCAAAATAGTCGATTGTGCATGCCTCTCACATTTTGATCATGTTTTGCGTCACCAAACAGAGAAATAATTCTAGAAACATGGAAAATAAAGATAGATAGCTTGCGTTTTGCATAGTACTCCCTAGTAACTACTAACTACTAACTACAACAACAACAACAACAACAACTACTACTACTACTACTACTACCACTACCACTACCACTACCACTACCACTACCACTACCACTACCACTACCACTACCACTACCACTACCACTACCACTACGACTACTACCCTACCACTACCACTACCACTACCACTACCACTACCACTACCACTACCACTACGACTACGACTACGACTACGACTACTACTACTACTACTACTACTACTACTTCCATTACTACTACTACTTCCATTACTACTACTACTACTACTACTACTACTACTACTATTACTACTATTACTACTACTACATGTTTCGCACAACGACACTGATGCATTTCAGTGCTTTGTTTTGAATGAAACATTCAGCTGTGAGATATTGCAATATAATGCAACATGAGATTTCAATACCCTTACATATATTTCCATCTCTAACAAAGGGTTGATCATCAATTGGAATGCCTAATCCCATAGGTACGGCTATAATCGATACGACCCCCAAAAAAGTTTCGCACCAACTAAATGATCTGTTTTGTAAAAATCGATGCGACTAAGGTTGCTGACTGTATGACAGGTGGGCATTGTGAAGACTCGCCAAAGCGAACTCGAACCCCCCTCCCAACCTGTCCAGGAATCTTTCCATGTAGTCCCAATACTTCGCAGCGTACCTTCAATCAGGTTGCATCTCCAAGGTGCCAACTGTCTTGCATGTGTTGGAAGACACTTGTCGAAAAATGTCAAAAATGACTTTAAATGTCGTGTTGAACCTTCTATATCCGTCTGACATTGATCTGACTGATTACAACTTGCATATTGAAACATATTGCATGTACAAAAGCATTATGATTCATAATGTTTCGTTTGTGTTTCTATAATTTCTGTAATCTTTCCATCAAATAGAAAATCAAAATCTATGTGTTTTTTTTGTCCTTTTGGGTCCCAAAAGAATCGATGTTGAGGTTCCAACTCGACCAGGTGCTTTCCGCTCATCAAATCTTCCAAGCTCGATCGTTTCATCTGCAAACAAACAGACAGAAATTCCACTTTCCGCCATAAAAAATCATTGAAATGACGAAAAAATATGAAAGTTTACAGAAATTTAAAATCACTTGATGTTGCAGAATACATCGATACATGATACATTTAATACATAGTATATACTGCAAATATGTACTTTCTATCTTTATCTTTTGATACGTATATGTTCATCTGTTCATCTCTGTGGAGATATGTTGGTTTTTGCTTTGCACTCCTGCACTAGCAGTTGACATCGCACACAGTCGTGGTGGTCTGCATTAAACTCTCCATCTAAGACACCTTCGTTCGGTCGTGGATACAAAGCTGGCGCACATCCTCCATCAGCGCCTGTCGAATTCGTTGCATGTGTTCCTAACACTTACACTGAGTACATGTGCAGCTGCAAAGGATGAACATGTTGGTTACTTTGATGCGACTTGATGCGACGTAAATGTTTCAAACTGAGTGCATCTTTATCAGTTCTGTCTTGGCTAAGCATCTTGCATCTTCGCCCGTGATAGCTCCTGCACCGTCCGGGTCCTCACAAAAACGAAGCATCGTGGATGCTTTGAAGCTTCCTTGAGGTTTTCAAATGGAGAAAGATGCGAAAGACACCGCCTTGCCTCTGCACAAAATCGAGGGTCATTGGCAAGGCAAACACCAGAGTAAACCTCCTGCAACAGTACATACCGGGAACCCATGGGAACCCGGTATGCCCCCACATCAGCTCGAGTCGCACATTCGTCGCCCGTTTTCCCTTTTCTTCGCATCTCACAAAAAACCATCTGAGTCGTTTTCACTGTTTCACACCCTGATCTCAGTTCCGTGCCGGGTTTCCCTTCTCCATGCTGAAAACTGCCTTGGAATCTCCCCTGAAACACAGGTGGAGACTACAATACTGATGCATGCAGTCTTTGACAGTATATAAACCAAAAAGAATTCAGATTTTCAGATTCCATCATATTAGTTTCTGCATGAATGCCTACGCTAGCGTCATGACAAACAAGTTCCTCTGCATCATTCTGCAACTGAAGCAAAGAATTTCTGTTTTGAGTATGGTGAAAATGGATGTAAAACGTGCAGCTGAGAAGCATAATGCGGAGTGAAAATCATGACCTCGTTGAGCACCCTTCGCTTTGGAGCAAACTCCTTGAAACAGCAATCGAGTCAAAACATGGAGTGACATGGTCAACTCTCTCGAATCACATAAAAAATGTGTAATAAAAGCTATTGAACGTGCTTTAAAAACATATTAAACCATCATCAATGGAAATCTGATTCATCAACTCACCATCTTCACAAAATGTTGAAAGCTTGATTCGCTTCATTGCTTGAGAATGCCAGGATTTCAAATGTCTCAGTTTGGAAGACATCTTCCTGCATGAAGACATGCTAACCATCAGGGCATGAAGAACTGCAAGTGTCTTATCCCATAGATTCGTTTATCAGTTTATCATTCAACAAAAATAGCTTACACGTTTACGCGGTGTCAAAAGAACACCTGTCCTTGAGGAATTTGTTGGACTCGATGCTGGCTGAGCTCATCCACATGTCCATCGTCACCACTTTATCCGTGGGAATATCCCAAGCCATTTCCACCACTACTTGGACCTCTCACAATGACACGATAATGAACATCATGAACATCGTAAAGCTATGTCCAATGTCCAGAAAAAAAACAAACAAACATAACAAACACACAAATAACGTCAAATAACAACGTCAGATGCGAAGTCTTGTGAAGTCTTGTCGCCTGTGGTCGCTCCACAGCTTCAATAAGATGTCTGCCATCCTCCTTCGAGATTAGCACCTTCCGTTTCGGGTTTCGGCGTAAAAACTCGCAACCCATGTCGCTGCCGACATGCAAAGACATTTTGCAATTTCATCATTATGAAAAGCACAAAAATGGGACGTGCTAAAAAGTCATGTTGACACATTGTTGACATGGTTGACATTTCTCTGAGCCAGGGCACTGATGGAATGTGAATGCCATCTCCATAGCCATCGTCAGCAACAATAATGTTTGCCAGGCTCTCTTGAGTGAAGTCTGAGTCCTGGTAGAACTCAGTTGAACTCAGGACTTTTTTCAGGACTGTCGTTGCTGTCCTTTTTTCAACGTCGTTAAAGCGTTACCTCTTCTCTTTAAAGCAAAGATGAGGAAAGCATAGAAAAGGCGAAGACAAATTGAGGAAAGTACTGAAAGTATATAAAATAAAGGATATAAAGGCTCATATATAAAGTTGTGTAAGATGAGGAAAAGGACAGGAGGCAAATCTGGCCTTTCTATGCCTTTCTCAGATCAAGCTGTCAGACTGTCCTCTCTGTCAATGATGATGACTGCATGAGCTTCTTTGTAGTCTTGCGCTATGCGAACCTCCAAATTTGCAGGGATGAAGATGTAACACAGCAAGTACTCGCACGGAAGCATGGAAGTCTAGGCAAATGCTTTCGATTCTTCCAATCGTGAAATCATAAATTACGTTTAAGTAAACGTTACAACGTTACAACATTTATCGAATTTACCTATGTGTGGAAAATGTTGCAAGCCTTGGTGGTAAAGGAGCAATTCCCACGCCGCACCATGACGATGTTGATAAGGCGTACCTCGAGACATCAGGAGACATCATGAGACATGAAATTGTTGAGCTGTTTGTTGCGTCCCATCAAAATCAGAAACTTCGGACATTTAGATGACTTCAGCGTTTTTTGTTTTTGGCCTTTTGTATCTTTTTGTATCTTTTTGTCCTGTTTGCACCTGACTTGAATCATTGAAAGTGAACTGGCCTTGTTGTAGCCACTGTCACCAGCTTTCACCAGGCTTGGCGCCGGAATATCATAGTCTTCCTAGCTAAAAGGGGGACAGATTCAAATGCAAAAAATGCCAAAAATGTAAGAGGCAGTCAAGTATTCATAAATATTCATAGATATTTGTGGTGTTCAAAGATATACACAGCATAAATATACACATCCAGTCCTTACCTTTATCATAGATGGATATTGATGGATTAATGGACTTCAAGCAGGTGAAAACCTTGGAGGACTATTCTGTCCGCCTGACATTGCCAAACACTCAGCGGAAGGAGTAAAAAGGAGTAGAAGTGTGTCGTTGTACACAACCAACCCTCGGGTGAGGAATCATGACCATGCCTTCTGGATCTCATTTCTTCAGATTGCCTCATTTATTGAACACATCTCAACACATATTGTACTACCGATCGGACTACCTCTTTTGCACCTCATTATACACTATTATTATGTTATTCATTATCGCTATTGTTGTACGTGTTGTAATGCGTGTTTGTTTGTTTTTGTTAAGCTTCTGAAACTTGTTCTCATCGTTATCGTTGACTTCTACTTTTCAGTATGTTCAGCGATTTGCAGTCTTCGGCCTTGACCTTGACTGTATCCGTTTTACTTCTCTCGCTTCTTGCTTTATCTTCTCCATATCAATTCGCTTCATACTGTTGATGGAAGAAATCCTGCACCACCTCGAATCTATGAAATATTGTAAATAATGGGATAAACTACATATCCGCTGGTGCAGGATTTCTTCCATCAACCGTATTCCCTGCTTCTCTTTCCTTCTCCTCTCTCCCTGCCGCTCCTTTGTGCAATGGTGATTTCTGTCAGATCGGCCATAGACCTGGGTACGGTAGGAAACATCGACACCCCATCCCTTGCAAACCCCTGGATAATCTGGATAAGATGTTAGCACAGTGCATGACATGACACCACATTACGACATGGCAAACTGATGGCAAAATGATGGTAGACTGGCAAACAAGAAGTTGTTCATGCATTTTCATGATGAAATGAGCTGTGGCAGAATGTGACAGTGTCTTGCCATCGTCTTACTATTACGCATTGTTGATCAGTTTTGATGGTTCGCCTTCTGTACGTGTCAATCATTGCTCAGTATCTCAGCAAAATCACTATAACTCAAACGTGCAAAAGCGGCGTCACTGCTGCCCGGCACCGAGACCGTGGCCAGCTGCCCCCACACACGCTCTCCATAGAACGGAGCACCGAAGGTGGCAGTCGATCCCATAATCCTCTGACAGGAAAAAAACAGGAAATGATTCGATGGAAATGGGGCAATCGAAAGTTTCGGGCATTTCAGCTGACTTTGACAAATTGATACGCTTTGAAAACTCATAGCTGCAATCGCCTACCATGGTTCTGCGAGAATTTTTGCACCAACCAACTCGGCGTCATGACCTGTGCATGCGCAAAGTCGCTCAACATGACCTTCCCCATAGCATGGGAAAACATTGGGAAACACCACAAACGAACAAAATTTCAAAAGGAGACTTGATTTTTTTGAGACGGAAAGCAACGAAATAACGAAAGCAAGCCAGCAAGCAAATCCTGAAATAACAAAACTGTAACCTGTATGAAACGTTTCAAACATTTTAAGACCATGATGACATATGATGACTGCGAGGTGCACCTTGACCTGGCATTGGGCCAAAACGAAGCTGCTCAGCAGCACAGTCCAAGGCCCATACTGCAAGAGGAATCTTTAGGAATAGGAGTGAGATGGAATGAGTATGAAATAAAAACACGAAACACGGGAAATGCGAAGGGCATGGATGGAAATGCAAACACCAACAATGGAAGTCTGTCTTTTTTAGGGGGAAGAATTACAGAATCAATATGAATCAAATGTCGCAAATGTAATTCCCGAAGACATGGCCACACGAATCCACAAGTCCAAGAAAGCTCTCAGGTCGTCATCGTTTTAGCACTGAGGTGTCGACCATGTTGTCCAAGTCGCAGCGGATTACTATGATCCAAAAATGCAAAGACATGGAGATGGATAAACATGTTGAACTTAAATAACTTAATACATCTGCATGTGGACTCATGCGCAAATTAATTAATACAAATTAATTAATGAGATGTTTGGCTATCTGCAAAACGTACATGTCTTTTTTTCGAGAACTTTTTTGCTGCGAATCAATGAAACGCTGAAACAAAGCTGCAGCTACTTTGACCTCAAATTCTGTGGCTCCGCCCGGCGGCAGTCGCAGATCCGTTTCGTTTCATGTTGTCCGAAAAACATGGATGCTATGATGTTGATGTCCAAGACGATTTCATTACGATTTCGTTGATTTCCCCAAAAAAAACGTCCCGGATTGTCAAGTCCTAAGTGATAGATTCTTTCATCGGGGATTGTATCATTTGTATCCTATTCTTGACGGCTCGAGAACCGGGAACCGGATCTCTCTCTCACCGCTGAATTTCCCTTGTATCTTTGAGGCTTGGGCTGATAAGCTTTGGCCCAATTGTAGCACAAAACCCCGAAGAGGCAAATTCCCGTACCTCAAAACGGTAACGGACGTTTTCAACGAAGAAAAACAACAAACCCAAGTGGATAAAGGAGATTCAAAAAAAAAGAAATCATTTCATACAAACTTGGAAAAAAAGTTTGTAGGAACACGGAAAATCTAGGAACTTCTCAGAATTTAGGAACATAATGACATAATGACATAATGGAACAGCAGGAACATCGTAGAACACTGTGAGCACCCAACTGGAGCAACGGGACTGAGGAAAGTGCCCAACTGTGTCAGCAAGTTGACCCGATTCCCGAAGACCTCATGTTGCTGCAATCGAAAGCTGAAAAGAGTGCCACGCTGGAAAAAACCTGCCGCGCCTGGATGCTGATGCAAATAATCAAGGCCCGTTTCAGCGTGTTGACCACCTGAGAACTGAGTAACTGGAAACTGAAAAAAAACATATGTTTACATTTTTTTTACAGATCCTCTTGTAACTTTTGTACTTTGAGATTCTTTGGATCGCTTCACCTTCAAAAACTAATCTTTTTATTTAAAAAAAAGTCTTCGGGATTTAGACGGGCCCTGGTACTGAAAACTCAATTCCCCCAACCAAGCACCCCGCAGACACTGTCACTGGAGACAAGTAGGACCTCGCCCATCGAGAATGATGAAACATAACAAAAAGAAATACGACCAGTCACATCAAGCAATTCAGCCCATCAAGCCTATCAAACATTAAAAAAAAAGACTCACAGCGCTTTGTTGGACAAGAGAGTCTGAAAGCTGTGCAAGTGCAGCAAAAATGAAAAAAGTGAAGGCTCTGGCATCACAACGTAGGCAATGACAGACTGCACATGATACCTTGCACTGGATGCAAATGATAGAGCACGGAAAGGCTTTATAGACTATGACTATAACATTGACATACAATATTATATCATATGAAATAAATTGTTATAATGTTATATATCATAAGGAGAACTTACATATGCGATAATATCTTATAGTCTTATGATAAGTAAGATCTTAATTCTGACAATATTTCGATCGGCGGAACATCTTCATGAATCCAATTTTTATGATGTGTAATGATGTTCCATGATGTTATTTTCCTGAGACACCGGGCAGGACTCCGTCGATCCAAAGCAAAAACACCAGGTTGCGTTCCCTGGCTGGAAAACATGCTCCAAGCTCAAAATGACTTCAACAGGTCTTCAACAGGTCAGTGCCGCGGCAAAATGACGTTCCTCAAAAGCAACAGAGGATTAAGTGAGTAAAATGGAAAGGAGAGACTAAGATACACTTAGAATTGATGAACTGAAAGTATTCCATGGCATTGCATTTCCAAAATTTGAATGTCTGCAACAACATTGGATCTCTATATGCGCCGAGAAGAATGCAGTATAATGCTGAGTGTTGGGAGTGTTTACAACTTCCAGATATGTCTCCCCGTAGTTTTTGAGGCGATGACTCATCCAAAAATACCTCAACAAACACCACACTGACGACACTGATTCAATGCAATCCAAAATGCTTCACAAAAACAAGATCACAAAATGCATCAAAATACAGCAAACATTGTCACTGCATGCCACTGGGTGCGGCACCAGTGTGGCGTTGCGTTGTTCCACAACGTGGTTCAGGTCATGATCATGACTGTGTCCCTGGGAGATGGTTTATATGGTTCATGAAAAAAACACCTTTAGGGGTCAACAATGAGTTGAAAATCTGTCGAAGCATCAAGTGCTTTGCCAAAGAGAGATTGCAGACTTGATGGGAAAGCGATTTGAAACGAACTTAGATTCAGATCTTAAATCATGAATTGGACTTTGGGGATGATAAGTCCATGGTTTCTCATTGCTTCGCATTCTGCTTGACACAAAAGGCCGGTGAGTGGTGGGTTTTTCTCAAAAATGGATCTCTGATTTCAAGATTTTCTGCGGATAGTGATTCCTGCATGCACTGCATGAAGATAATTTGGAGGCTCCACAAAATGTTCACAGAAAAATGGAGGCTTCACAATGATAGTTGCACATGACATAATATGCACATGACATATCACATATGTAGGCTACGAAAACATACGCCTGCAAAGGTCTCGGGTTCCCGTTTCAAGTTTCAACTCAGACACTGGCAGCTTCGGTTAGCAGAAAAATCGGCGCCTGGGAAAAAAATCTGCAGAGATTGCAAAAAGATTCATAAAATGAACATGAAAAATGATTTTTTGACAGAGTTTGACAACATCTTGCAGAGGTTTGCATTGAATTGTCCTTGGATTCATCGAATTCTGTCACACGAAATCCCGATTGCACCACGGCAAGCAATGCACTGAATGCACTGAATGCACCTGCATCACCAAAGCTGTCAGAGATGTATAAAACTGAAGCCTGGCACAAGTTTTACGACATTGATTGCATCAACACGTACACGTCACCACGTTTAAGATGTTTAAGGAGAGAAGAAAATATTTCGAAAATGTAGCAAAAAAGTATCAAAATGTCAAGAGAGACCAAAAAAAGGACCTTCGATGTGTTTTTTGACAAAAGTCTTAACATGACTTGCATGTTTACAGTTTTTCGAGTCAACTATTTATATATCTTTACGCTGTTCTATCAAAAGGGCTCCCTCAACCGGGAGTACAAAACGGTAGCACGGTGCGGACGTCAGGAAAAGGTTCTGAGTTCTGAGGTACAAAATTATCTGACCTAAAGATCTCTTCAAATCTGAAACATGTCAGGAAGTCTGAGAGGCTGTGTACTCACTACCAAGTAGCCTGCCGTCTGTCACATCCGAATAATTAACGCCATAAAACACCCAAAAATATAAAAGAATGAAAAGAACTGTCATCTCTACCTTTATTGTGCCTTCCTAACCAGGGCACAGTCCTCTTGGTCTGCTTTGCCAAAACCCAAAGCACAATTTCGTGCTGATTCCGAGGTTTGCAAACGCTGCGCTGCACATACAACGCACGATGCAAATCCCCAGTCACCGGAAAGGCCTTCAGCCTTCAAAATCTTGTAACACATGCACTGAATNTGAAAAAGGTAGGTCCCCGGGGGGGGGGCTACCATATATATGTATACAGAAATTGAATAAATTGAAACATGTGCTACAAACCATGTGAAATTCCTCAAAGCACTCAACACTGACGTGACGCCTCTTGCTAAAAACATTCTGAACACATTCGATGATGTTCGTAGCTACAGCTGCAGAAAAGCCAACCTCGGTCTGAATCAGAGTCCAAGGAAATTTCCCCAGGATGCACAGATTCTGAGTTTGAAACAATGTTGAAGGAAAGTTCGGTTGAAGAAACTAGCACCTCACACAACCAGAACAAAAAACTGACGAGCACAAGTGAATCAGTGGAATATCCTGGCAGCAAGAAAAAATGCAAGAAATACAATGAAGTGATATAAAGATATATAAAGTGAATTAAGGAACACAGAGCTTTGAAATATGCTAAGTTTTTACTTCGAGGGCCAGTGCCAGTGAAAAGACACTGAGTTCCAATGCCAACCCACCAGCAACAGGAACAAGAGATGCCACAACCTAAGGAGCTGAGGATGGATCCGCTCTTCCTATCGCTGTTCCAAACGGACACGACGATATTGCTCAGAAAGCACCAATAGGTTTGAAACATCTTGAAATTACTCCATCAACGGCATTTCGAATGCAAATATTGCTTCGGGGCAATTCGACCTGAAAGGATTGGCAAATCGAACACTTGAGGTGATGGAGACTTCCACTGGCCCAGATCACAGGAGCAGTCATTCCAACTTGATTTAGATTTAGATTGATGTTCGAAGAGGTTGATTTGTTTCAGTCCTAAGTAGCCTTATTCGATGACCTTAAATTGATACTCCTTAACGAGATATGCATAAAAACGTCATAAAAGCTATACATGTGCATCTCGCCCTATGAAAATCCTCAGAAAAAGAGATGGGTAAACTTCAAACATTTGGTAAACATGTAAACCATGTTCACCTGGAAACCTAAAGTCACCATAAACGAAGCTTCGAGGAAAATGAAGGGAATGCAATGAATTAGATGGCCTAGAATCTGCCCCGGGAAAGTCCAACAGTGTTGTGAGATAGCTCACGTTTGCCTCATAATTGTATATAGAATTATTAACCTCTCGATGTTTCTTGATCCGAAATGCAAGAAGCAGCACTGGGCATCCCGACCAAAAAGTTCGTTCTCTCGCCTCGACAGTTGCCAAGCTTTGGAAGCCTTTTTGGAGTCGTTTCAAGTTTCATCTATCTGATTCATGATATTCGTGTATATTCCTGGTCTTATCGTCACTCCTTGTTGTATCTTGGTTTCTCTTCTTTCATCACAATTTCGAACATTTGAGTCATTTGAATTCATTTGACAGTTCAAACTACGGCTCTTCTGAATCTGTGGAGCATCGCCTAGCATCAAATATGCAATGATGACTGTGAAGAAGGGCGCAGATGCCTGAACAACTTCCAAACATGTGAAACTGACGAGAATTCCTGCAACATCAAGGTCTCTAGTGGAGTACTACATGACTATCCAGATATACTCAGGTAGATTTGGGTCCGGGCATCCGGGTATACTGTATGCGATGGGTCCATTCGGGACTGTATAGTGCGATGATACTGTCATATATTCAATGGATGATAATTCTGGATGGATGGCTCAGATTGTTCCAGGATTGCATCTCCCACCTTGATGGTTTCAGTAAATGAGGCTGCAACATATTTCAGACCTCTCAAACGACAAAAACATTACATCGCAAACATAGAAATATCTTGAAATCCGAAAACATCTTGCAAAAAGGAAGAGACAGTTGAAAAGAATTGACAAAAAACTTGCAAAAAGAAAACAAACGCTGGTTATTCTCTTCTTGGATTCCTTTGGGCGTGTGGATGTTCAGTTTGGGAGTTTATCAAATTCTCAACCCTTTCCTGGACGGCATTTGGTTTCCTCCCAGTTCTGAGAGCAGCACTTACCAGACCCAACACCACGGTGGAAAACTGGCAAGGATCATCCGTTGGGTGGCAATAGCTGCATTTCTTTAGGTGTTTATCACTTTTCCAACTTAAAGAAAAATGCATCGTTGGTTTGAGCATTTTACAACTGCCAGTCATTGTTTCACACCATAGGTTGTGTCCATATCTTTTGACCATATCTCTTGGGCGTGGCACCCGCATGACGCCGACAAAGCTCATTTGTATGAGGCTGCGTCTCCAACGGCGCCCCTGGCAATGCTTGTGCACTTCAAAGAGGAGTGAGAGATCAAGAGCCACTCTCTGAGTCAGCTGCCAAGTTTACAAATCCAATTATATTTATAATCTACAGACATCTACAGACTATGTAATATTGATTACATGATTGTATTGAATGAGCTGTTTTGCGCTGGAGTAAACACCATTCTTTTGCTCAATCACAAAGAATCTTGTGACTGGATTCTACCAACTACCGTACCATCATCTGCCATCCATATGTTTCACAGGTGCTCGACTGTGCTCATCTCACGCCCGACTATCAGGTCTATCCCCTCCTTGTTAGCGGAGCCATCTAAATGGTCAGCTACCTCTGGAGATTCCGGATCGGGCACCTGCGAACAGCGAAGCTGACAATCAAAGTCACTCGATTTGTTTCCTGTTTCATACGAGTATGTTTCACGTTTCAATTGTTTCATAGGAATTGGAGGAAACGCGGAGCACGAAAGACGACAACACTTGGGCCTTCCAGAGGTTGTCCTTTCCATTCTTTCCATCGACAAAACTCCTTGCCTTTCAAGTCATCCAGTGGTTTTGAGATGTTTGAAAGTGGATCAAGAATCAACTGAGACATTTTGGTGAATATCTGCAGTTTCAATGGTGATGCCTACCTGATGCTCAGCAATCTTTTGTGCCAACTTGTCGGATTGCTTTTGTTGATGTGAATCTTATTTGATGATTTCAATTCTACTTTCAAATTTCATTCACGCCAAGATCAAAGACATCAAAACATCCACATCCACAGAAAGACGGGGAATCTCATAAAAATCTCGGGTTTTTTTTTCGGACTCTCGGCCTCGTTGGCCCATCGCTTCAGGTCACCCAGCTTCACGATCTTCAGTGCGCCGTAGATGGCCGTCGAGACCTGGATTTAGGTGAAACGCTGCACGGGCAAAACACGGCAAGTGCAGGCAGTGCACGGTGCGCTGCAACGTTTCAACGTGGCGTTTCAACGTACCACGTGTCGGTTGAGCCGGTTGAGCTTCGTGCCATCTGGACGGCAGCAAGGGTATTCGGTTGCACTTGGCGATATCCCATGAGATACTGCGCAAGCTTTGCAGATTGCAGTTTGCACAAGCCCACAAGCCCATAAGCCCATAAGCCAGTCAACATCTATAGTCACTGGTCTCAATCAGGCTTCCATTGTATCTTGCGCTCTTGCACGTTCAACTTTGTTCAAGTTTGTGCATCTTGAATCTTGTCTTCCCACTGCAACGCCCAGTCTCTTCACTCCTTGTTGAGGAGAAGAGTTCCAAACGAAGTCAAATACCACCTCAGCCATGAGCATCATAAAGTCTATAACAATGGATATTGTATATATAATCATGTGTTTTAAGCATTAGAAAATGCTCGGAAAGATCGATCATAGAATCATGGAATCATCGAATTATCGAATCATCTGGATCATCTGGATCATGGATCTCGTCCCTGGGATCTGGACATGGAAACGCTGAGCCCGATGGCCACCTGATCGCGCACCATGCTGAGCGTCGAGAGTGCCCCACCTCGACACACGGAGTTGCCGTGGCACGGTAAGCGTGTCCCCTCGCCGAAGAAACACACAAATCTGAGAGAGTTTCTTGCTAGGTGACATCTACGAAAAACAAAATATACAAATAATTCTAGTGTATGAAGAACTGCATCTGAAAAGAACATAAATATAAGAGAATTCCAGTGTATGCATGATCTACAAATGGTTATTTACAGTGGACAAAGTACAAATGCACAATATATCGGAGGTCAATCAAAATAAGAACCAAAGAAAACATGGAGAAAACTAAAATCAAAGTCAGATTGAGCGGCAAAGGAGACTGCAATCTCACTGCCCATGGGCCAAAGTGCAATGCTTCATGAGGCTGTGTGAATGCTGCAAGAATTCGGCTGGGATGTGGGTATGCTACGCTGCACTGATCAAGCCCTTTGAAGCGTAGTGCAAAAGACATCGAAACAGGATCAAATTGGAAAGAAGCCTTGCAATGCAATGTCTCGGTCTCTTTCCATGTCGGGTTTGCTTGAAAGCATTGACCCAAAATCCCTGGGTGACTCTTTATCTCATCATCGTCTTCATCATCTCGTTCCTCGTTTCCTGGTTTCCACGTAAAGAAAAGGCTTGCATGATTTTCAGTTGTGAACAGTTGGCTTTGCACTCAGAGAAACTTTGGCTGCAGGAGTGAAATGGTTCATTTTGCCTTCAACAATGTTCAACACCAAATACAGAACTTTCTGAACCTTGTCAACATAGTCATCCCGTCGTCTTCAAAGCTCAAGAAATGAAATACACCGAAGTTGGACAATCGATATCTACTTTGACAAAGGCCGAATGCTCACTTCAGAGCAGAGAAGACTTTTGCCACGACCAGCGTGAGCCTAAAAAGACTGGGTGGATGTTTGGTGAGACAAAAACTAAGCTCTTGAGAGAGGCAAACTTGAGAGAGGCACACCGCCACTTTGTCGGGCAACTTTGTGCAATTTGTCTTAGAGTTGCCTTTCTCATGGGTGAGACGCACAAGGGCAGCCCTCCTGCTTAACCCCACAGACGTCGCTGAGTCACTTCGATTAGATGTCTTGATATGTCTTGTAATTTGTATGTTGTAAGACTGTAAGACCCAACATGTAAAGTGCATAAAGGATACCTGTTACAATTTGTCGGTCACCTTTCATTGCCTGTCTGATGCTGATTTCTGGTCGTTTTCTGTCACATTTCTCACACGTCTGAAGTCAAAGAATCCAAGTCGTTGGCCAACTCAATCAGCCTGAAAATTGCTTTTCACAAATCTCCTTTCCACGACAAGTTCAATCCTTGCATTTCCAGCAATCGAACAATCTACCCAGCCGTTCATCACTTCAGTTTACAATACATGATAGTATACGATCAGTCTGTGTGTAGTATGTATAGTGTCTACTTTAAAAATCTATAGGTAAAATCGTAAAATCATAACTAGTTCAATAAAGATCGTTAAAATCATATACGGTTCATCAGCTGACATCAAATCCCCGATGTTTCTCTGATTGCACCTCCGAGGATTGCCTTTCAAAGCTGCAACGCGAGGTTGAGATGACACGGCATCCAGCACAGATGATTCGTTCTCCTGAAAAATGGATGCACAAACTGGCAGAAACATTATATTTCATTCATATATCATTCATATACATTGATTACAGCCAATTCCTGGTCACAAGTAGAGAAGTGGGACCTACAGGGTAAAGGTAAACCAGAAAAAACGACTGCACTCCGGCCCTGCGTTGCTCACCTTGTTGAGAATCACTAAGCTTGAAGGATCCTCGATCGACCTGACACGACGCAAGACCCCACAGATTTTGTTCATATTTTGATGCTTGAAGCTGCGTATGCTTTGCATATGATTTCCTTCTGAACTTTCGCAGAGTTGCAAGTCACCATGGCTATATACTCTTTGCTATATTATAATTTTTCAATATTATACGGTATATTCAAATATATCAAATTTACTCCTATAATATAGTATACTGTAGATACAGCCGAATTGCCACGGTGAAGCTGCAACCCGGGCCTTTGAACTTCGCCCCAGCGGAGCGGTCGTTGTGCGCGGCGCAGGAGGAGACGTGCAGCGTCGCGCGGCAGGAGGCCCTCGAGTCTCAACTCGTTGAATTTGCTTAAAAAATTAAAATGCAATTATTTCTGGTAAATTAGTTAAATAACGCAATTTCTAGTTTAGTAAATGCAGTGTGAAATGATGTGCACTTGAAAATTGCAGGCAAATGTGTCGGTCCTGCAGGCGGTGCTGCACCACTTTGAATTTGCTCGCTCCCGCAGGGACCATAGGCTGATGCCTTGGAGAGATTTCGAGGAGCGAATTCCACACAAAAGAAAACACATTTCGACACACAAAAGGCAAAAAGACACATCTATACACATCTTCTTATTTTTTTCTCATTTTTTTCTTGTCTTCTCTCATCCTCTCTTGTCCTCTTGGTGTCCAGTTTTGGAGTCTGACGTGCTCAAAAGCACACTATAGGAAGAACACCTTTGAAGGATGCATGCAAGCGCATCCTACAAGAAAAACCAGTCTAACGACTGCGGACAACACTGGAGTCACTGGACAAGGTCAGTCTTGAATAGAGGAAAGAGCTGGTCAGAAGTGAAGAAGCATGATGACGATGGATTATATGAATATGACTATGAATATGTAGTGTTCATTGCACATATTTGTTCCTGACAAGGGTAAAGCACTGTTTGCATAGAAACACTATTGCTTTTGCTGAAAACATGTGTTGACAAAGAAAAGCATGCATGGCATGCATTGCTTCTCTTCTAGTATCTCTGATGGTTGAATAGCACCTATCCTTACCCTTTTTGAACATATTTCCAAATTGCAGGTGTAAGGAATTATTATACTCATTAAGTATCACTTACTTTTTCTTTTGTGACCTCTGCATTCCGAGACCCCTTCTGTCCCTCTTGATTTCAGTCCTGGAATTGTTGCTGTTGGACCAAATGATCACATTCGTCCAGCAAAAGAAGAATTCGGTGCCCAGAGTTTGTCCATTCGAAACGTGCCTGAATGTGTCGCAGAATGCCATATAAAATGGCCATCTGACTGCCCAAATTCGTCAAGCTATGACAAGAAATGCTATGCCGTGAGACATCAAGCATCTGAGAACGGCAGAGTTTGAATCCCCAAATTTTGAAAGTTGAAAGGTTGGCTGGTTAGCCGGTTCGCCATTGGCTGACTTTGAAGCTGAGATCTCAACATCACACAAATCCGCCAAAGTCAGCATCTCTTCAATCAAGTCGTCCAGGAGGCATGCCGTTGTCAAAGGGTCCTTTTTTAAACTCATGCAATGAGAAAGCACTGAATCCATCTGAATCCAGGATTCAATACATCTCATTCATCTCATGTCCAAAAAACGAGGCCCGAACTGAGAGTGGATGAAATCCTTATGTCGAGACTGTCAAAAATTCGAAACGCTGGCGCAATTCAACATGTCTGACAGTGTCAGACGGATCGTTTTCTGATTTAAAACACACCCATTATCACCCATTACTCAATGCATTACCATCTGTTGGATGTGAATGATGGAGGATGAGGATTATGATCAGGAACAGGAAGAATAAGGAAAAGACCAAGAAAAAGAGGAAGACAATGAAGATGAAGATGAAGATGATGAAGATGATGGTGATTTGAAAATGAGGTGAATATGAGAGGATGAATTGAGGATGAGGATGAGCAAGAAGAAGAGAACCGACCACCTGCAGTGAGTTTCACAGTTTTTCATGCTCCAAAATTGTAAGTGCGATTTGTTTGTTCAATCGTTTGTGTGCAAATGCCACTTTAGACGTGCAAAGACTTGAAATGATTGAGTAGGGTGCCAGTCCGCAGCGGTCCCTCACAGCATGAGCTGTTCACACTCTCTTATCATGGAGTCTATATGCTTTGCCAGTTTCCGATCGAATGCTAGCAGGAGAACAAAAAAAACATCTCAAAACATCTCAAAAGCCAACAAAACTGCAAGAGAAATGAAGAAAGACACGCAAAACAACACCTCTCTTCACATCAGTATTTCAAACCTCTCAGTTTGTCCGATTTTCACTTATGTCAGTGATGTCAGTGACCGTTATGTTTTCAAACTTTGACTTCAAATCCGCCACTCATTTTGGGTGCAAACTAAACGGAAAACGCTCAGTCAGCCTGCATCCTCCGACGCTGAGAGCTGGGGCCTCCAGAAAAGCCGTGTGCGCTTCATGTGCTTCCTACGCTAAGGTTGTCTGACAGAATGATATTGTGTGATAATTGGTTGGGTAAACAGTTGCAGCATTGCATGGTAGGGTTTACTCACTTTACTCCTCACGGACGTGGTTCTGTACTTACTTGAACGAACAGCATTCAAAGAGAAGACAACAAGACAACATGAGTCGCTGGAAGCGCAGCCATGCGCAGCCTGTCAGTCTGGCACCGCGGCACCTTGGAGATGGGAATCCAAATCCAAACCAAGTCGAAACCAATCAAAATCTAAAGCATGTCAGCATGTCTCAATCATATCGTGAGTTGCAGTAATCAAGTAATCGTGATTCAAATATGAGTGCTTATATGTGCTTATATGTGCTTCGTGTTCAGGTACACTGGTACACTTTTGGCAAGTGGGACAATATCCAGGAGCGTGGCTCGTGAATGGCCAAGCGAACCGCAGCATTGGCCTTCTCAATCCAATCGCCTGTCACCGTTCCGTCAGGTTTCGTCCCTATTATGTCGGTTTTATCTACTCAAGAAGTATCAAACAAATGGAAACTTCATCCGATTCTTTGCCTTCCACTATTGTTCGGGTGGCTTCCGTGCAATACACCTTATTTCCCTCTGGTTCAGTGAGTGCACTGAGAATCGGCACCAACTGTGCAGAGTCACTTGTTTGCTTGCTCGTTCCCAATCGGCAACTGGGACATGTTATGCTTTTATCTATTTATATCTTTGTTTTGTTGTCTCATTAGGAATCTTTGTTCTCTCTGATTCTCTCTGCTTTCTGAATCCGTTGAGCTTTTTACATGTATTTACATTTTACATCTTAGATATACATTATACATTATATTCATTCTACATTTTGATCCGGCAGCTGCCCCGCTCCAAAGGCCTGCCCAGGAGCCCGCTTGACTCAAAGAACGAAGCTGCACTGCCACACAGGTGTGTCCCTCAATTGTCAGTGTCAATGGCGTGTCAATGGCGTGTCATGCCAGTTCAAGCACATTAAGCACATTCATCAAGAATGCAAGCATGGAATGCAAGCAGACTATAGACTGCATTGTAATCTAGGAAGAAACTTCAGATTCATGGCATTTCGTGTCATTCCATGTCACCTCTTTGGAATTCTAAAAGACAGTGCACATCAAAGTCACCTTCAAACTCTCCAACCGTTCTCTCACTCTCGCTTCTGCCTTCTGAAATTCGGAAATGTCGAAGAAATAAACGACAGTCATAGTATCACAATATATAATCTAAGACTTGCATCCAATATATGAAAGAATATAAATCAATCGAATCAATAAAAGAAACCAAGATCACTTGATGAAACGTTTCGAGTTTTTCGTCTTTTTTTCGAGTCAAGGCACCAGCAGCGTAAATGCGCGATGCACAGAATCCAAAATGCAGGTCTTTCCCACGCCGAAGTCTTCGCCCGGCGCCGAGCACACCTCAAAAACAAACAAACAATGGAAACAAAAGGGAATACGAGAAAACACGCGACAACACAAAAGAAAGCAAGTAGTTTAGGGATACTTTATCAATGTGTTATCATGTCCTGCCATAAAATGTAAACTCATGAATTGAATTCTTACACTTAGACAGACTATAGACGCTTACATGTGACTGTTTTACAAAGCCTTTAGGTTTACACAAGACTCTTTTTTCATCACGAATTCCAAGATAGGCCAAGAAACCACTACGGCACGGCGCTGATTGAGTTGTTGAAGAACAGACCACACGTCCACTTCGCGGCCAAGAAAGTCCTTGCGGAGGCTCTCGGCAAAACATGCTCTGACGCTCCCATCGCTAAATCCAACTTCATCAAGTTCACCCAGATTCACCCGGATTCACCCGGGTTCACCATTCACCCTGTACAGTTTGAAGTCAAGCATAAGAACTTTTTGCAGACCCTATCTTGGAACACGCAAAAACTGTAGCTGTATCATGTCGGTGGCACCTGTGCGATCTGCAATTCGCATCAATTTGCATCATTTGCATTCATTTCCCAGTGTTTTTCCTCGAACTACGAAAAGTCACGCGTGGCTCATGCGGTTTTCGAATTGACAGCTCCGCCTGCACCTTTGTGCTCGGAGGTACCACAAGCTCTCGGAAGGATTGAGGGGAAAAAAACACGTTTTTGGATCCGAATAAAGGTGAAAAGATGTGAAAAGGACCAGAGAGCTGAAAGATTGAGACTTTCGAGATGTTCATTTTGTCGTAGAAACATCTCTCACCATCCTGAACTTCCGTGAACTTTTGGCGAGAGAATGTGTGCCGGGTGTGGGATCCACCGTTGAGACCTCACTTGGTGAGAATCAGGTGAAAGGTCAGATTGCGCTCGCCACCTCAACGGAAAAGAAAAATGCCGTCATGTTTTTTACGTTACACCAAAATGTCAAATTTACATATTTGATCCATCAGATCTTCAAATCACATATAATACACATCAATCTACATCAAATGCACATCCATATCATGTTCAAAATTGAAGTAAAACTCTGAGAAGGCCAAACAATATGCTTCGACTGTCGTCTCGGGCCAAACAACATTCTTGGCAAATGGCAAAATACATGCAAATACGATTAGAAGTGTCTGACTGTGTCTGACTCTTTTACTCTCAAATCCGAGCCTGCATCAGAAGATCCTTGTCAACTGGGCCCGCCTGACATAGGACGTCAGATTTTGCATCAGGCGTCCGAGATATGCAAGGCTAGGCTCAGTGACAAATGTGACAATAGGTCACGATGTAGTCTGATGACATTCAGCCTCCATCTTGGGCTCAGGTTTCTCTGCTCCAAATGAGCCTGAAAAATGGCAAAGGCACAAGCGCAGGGCTCCGAAAATGAGGTCAATAATGTTAAAAAACTAACAGAATGTAACATATCATATAATTAAAAAAGTCTGGTCATTTGTCTATTGCAAATAGAAACAACTAACACAGTGCTTTGCCAAATAGTTCTACAGCAAATCCAAGCTCAGCGCAGGGAACTGCAGCTTCAACTGGACGGGGAGCATGCTGTACATGCTCGTCTCGGCGCTCTTCTGGCTTGACAATGCCTCAAATCAAACTACTGAAGACACTGAGATGATCTGAATCTGCAGAAGTCTCGAGAGAGAGACAGAGAGAGAGAAAAGTAGAAAGGGATGTAAAACGATTGAAAAATCAGAAAAATGCTGGAATGTGAAACGGTCACTGATTCATCTTATTCCACTCTACGTGGTACACGGGGAGATTGCTGGACACGTGTAAGTACCGGGCTGGCATCGTTGCTTGCATCCATTGCGTTGCCTCAATGCAGCGTGTGGGCGTGTGGCCAAACTCAGGGCCACAGAGATCCAAAAAAATACTGCGCATTGGATGCTTTAACATGTTTTGACATGTATATTTCATATGTCCATGATATACATTTATTGCATTTATTGATGGTGTATAAAAAAATGGATTTCAAAATGAGCAAACACTATTATCACGAAGGCCTGTACTCCGAGACTACGTGTTTTAAACTTTGAAAGTCCAAACCATGGACAAACCTTGAAACAGAACAATTTGCAACATATCAATTTTGAGCTGTTCATATTGTTGAATTATGTTTATTGATTTTATAGATGAAAATTCAATGTATCTGTATCACTGTATCACGATGTTTCCCAACGTATCACAGAATCGAATAGCACTCCAAGTAGGACTGAGCACCGCAGGGATGTTCATGGTCCGAACAGTTGTTTGCCTCTTTAGCTTAGCATCAAACAAAGAGAAAGCAAGCGCACTAAGTACTATACACTAAAGTGTACACTAGGTACACTAAGCCCAGTACACAAGGCAAGGAACGAGTTAACGAGTTCTCAAAAAGAAAAAAACGTTAAGACTTAGCAAACTTAGCACGACACAAAAATTGGATTCTCCCCTGGTGGCCTGAGGTGCCCGGCGGTATGCCTGCCAGTCATTGGGAGCTGTTGTCACCTCATCCTGACGCAAAGCTGACTAGCTGACTTCACCAAACATTGTTTCGAGATTCGAGCCTGGCGAATATCTTGTATACAAATTATACAAATGTCAAAACTGTCTCTTCCAAACTCTTACATGATTGTTCAATCAATGTTCACTGCATTGTTCACGTGATTTCAGGTTGTTCACTGCGCCCTGACCTGTTCACACGAGTGAAGCGTGTCTCGTTTGACATCACGCGGCGCAAGGCCTCAGCATCCTCATAGCCACAGGACCCACAGCATTCATCGCCTAAAGTCATGACCTGCGGAAACAAACGAAGAGTAATCGTCTGTAGAAGTTGGAAAAAGTTGGAAGTGTGAAGTTCACTCATGCCAAGGACCATGTCTTTGAGAACTCTTGAAATCTCAATGCTCATCTCAGTCGTCCAAAATGTTGTGCCATGTTGTGCATACTTTGTTTTGCTAGAGACTTAGTGCAGTCTTGCATTCTTCGCTGTCATGGTCTTCTCATCTTGCCTGTTCATGAGCAGTGCTCATGGCATGATGAGAACAGGCCTGTTGGGGCCGCTCAGCATGGCTTGAATATCATTGCAATTTCATCCTACACTTCATCCGATTGTTCACTACATCTCATTTAAGTGTGGACATGTGTGGACATGTGAGTAGATTCACCACCTGACATTGGAAGGTCAAAGAAGTAAAGAAGGCAGCCATGAACTCCAAGACTGCTTGAGCTCCCTCTCCAAAGTCTTGGCCTTGGGCAACGCAGAGATGCTTGTAAGGCAGTAAGACATGTGAAGAGCAACGTGCACAGGAAGTTGAGTGTCTCGTAGTTGTTGGTGTTTCTATGCATTTCTATGTATTTTGGTCATGCCAGTTAAAACATGCTGCACAACAAAAAAGCACAGGATTTTTTGATTCTTTGCTTTTGTCTGGTTGTGACAAGTTTAAACAGTTTAAACCGTTTCAACCCTTCTGATGCTCCGCACCCATGTCAAGAAAGGCCTTCCAGGGCAAAAGCCATAAATCATAAATGGGTACAAAAGAGTGCTGAGCTGAAAAATGCTCTGATTTTTTGGAAAGAATCTGTTCAAAAACGCCGAAAGACGTGAAAAACCAAAGATTTCCAGCCTGACCGCAAGAAGGTGGCTGTGCATGTGCCGAAAACTCGTGGCCATTGGGTGCCTGGCATTGAAGGATTGAAAAATGCGATGAATTGGATGGATTGTCAATGTCATTTGCCTTGGAAACGTCTATGGTAATTGGCATTGCCAATTGAATAACCATTTCATACCATTTCCATGGAACCAAATTGAATATGATATTTGCAATATTGATATCATTTTTGAAAAACAAAAACCAGCTCAAAAGTAAATTTCTGTCTCAGTTCATGGCCGTTGGAAGAGAGGTATGTCCACCAGCAGCCAACTGCTGCCGCATATATGTAGGCACCTGGACACCATCTCCGTCATCTCCGTTCTGTTTGATGCGTCATGTCTTGCAGTCTTGCAGTCTTGCACTGAGGACAGCACCCAACGACCTTCCACGGTTCGATTTGCTGCTGTGGCCTGGTTCGATCACAAATCCAAAGTTGGGAAATACGCAAAAACGTCCACGCTGGGCAAAAGATTGCATAGGCCCACAAACTCATAAGCTCAGAACCGCGTGCTCTGCAGAGAGGTCTGGACAAGGGGCCTGCACTTGAAGCTGTCTTTGCTGTAGACTTTATTTTGAGGCGCTAAAAATGTCAAAGGGTTGGGCAATCGTGTCCATAAAACTATAAAGGCTGAAAGTTTCCAAAGTACAAGAATAGAAATGTCAAGGGTTAGGCGGAC
>DF241200.1:2444-87897 GCA_000507305.1 Breviolum minutum Mf 1.05b.01 | reverse complement strand
ACGCAGCGATTGTACTTGACTCTACTACTACGCAGTGATTCTAATTGACTCTACTACTACGCAGCGATTGTACTTGACTCTACTACTACGCAGTGGTTCTAATTGACTCTACTACTACGCAGCGATTGTACTTGACTCTACTACTACACAGCGATTGTACTTGACTCTACTACTACTCAGTGATTCTAATTGACTCTACTACTAATTGAGTCTACTGTTACGCAGCGATTGTACTTGACTCTACTACTGTATACGCAGGGATTCTAATTGACTCTACTACTACGCAGCAATTGTACTTGACTCTACTACTACGCAGTGATTCTAATTGACTCTACTATTACGCAGCGATTGTAATTCACTCTACTACTACGCAGCGATTCTATTACTCTGCGATGTTGTTCGTATATCGGAAGTTTCTCAGCTAAACTTCCTTTGATTATATGTATATGCATACAAGTGAAGAAGCAAGCAACTTCTGAGAGTTGCTACAGGTTTTGGTCGATTTTCGGAAAGATCATATACTCAAACATTTCGAAACTCCCACAACAGGAGAGATATTTGGATTCCGAGGTCATTGATCATCCTCACTTGGGGATGAACTTGAAGAAGGGCCAGGTGCTTCACGGGATGGAAAAGTATTGGTGCTACAGCTTCACTCTGATAACATGTGATACCTGTTCGACCTTTACATATGAATCCGAACAGGTCATTTTTACAATCTGCAAAGAGCAATTGTCATTTTCTGACACAAGTTACGCGATCTCAAAGCCTGCAATTGGTGTTCAGGTCTATAGCCTCCAAGATTTGCATCGAAAATGTCGCCATAACAAGGCCCGTGGTTGGGAGATCTGTATGGTTTGCCCGTGGTTTCTCTCACTTTTTGCTTCACAAATCCAGTTGGGGAAGGAATGCCGAAATGGTGATGTGTCCAGTGAATCCAAGGCCAAGTTGAGGTTGTTGGAGCAGACTTTGAAGAAGCAACTTGGTCGAATTGACTGGTACAGAACTGATAGCATAGCCGAAGTTGAGGACCGCGCTTGACAAATTTTGGACCACATGCTACATGCTTGACAGCTAAGGCCCAAAGTCTTCCAGCCAGCGGGGACGCTTGGGACTGGACATTCGAAATGCCTCAATCTTCAGAATCTCACTGAGCTGCTCTCTGTATTGGTTCCCCATCACGGCTTGGAATCCCACTTCACTCTTTTTGTTTACTCCCATTTTTTTCACCCGTCTCTTTCTTGTACTTAGAAACTTGAAGTGATTTTCCAGAACCAAATCAATATGCCGAAGCAACAAAACCAACAAGATGAACAAAATCAGCAGAATCAACCAACCCACCAACCCACCAACCCAACAAAGCCAACAACAAGTCAATCATTCGCGGAGGTTTGATTCTGACAGTGAGGCTTTCGTGTTTTTTCAGGTCACTGAAGAGGAGGCCGCCAAGGACAAAGAAGCCAAGGTTGGGCTAGCAACTATTCTGTACACACGAGTTGTGAGGTTCTCTTGGTCACCGGAGTCAATTGAAACTCCGAAATTGTCAGGAACCTGCCTCCAAGGAAGAGGAAGGAAAGGACGAGGAGCTATGTTTGAAACGGTTGCTGCATAGATGTTCATCAAACCGAAGCTTTGTCTCACCTGAAATTGGGCGATCATTTGATCAATGTGTTGTCGACATGTATTTGTGTATGTGTATTTGTCTGTATATGTATGCACATATATGTGTGTTTGCATACATACACTAGGTGGTGAATTCCAACAGTTTTTATTCCTATCCCTACAAATGGGAGATGATCCAATTTGGCTTCTATGAACTGGGTTGAAACCATCACCTAGTCCAATTTACTTGTACTCATGATATATGGTTTGTTTTGAGGGTCTTATCTCATACAGATTCTCTCACTCTCCATGATTCTTCTTCGCAGCTGATGGAAAGAAAAAGGGTTGTAACACGTGCGATGGAGATAAGCTACTACCAGCAGTGTCGAGTGCACCACCACCACCACCACCACCACCACCACCGCCACCACCACCACCACCAACAACAACAACAAAAACAACAACAACAGTTGTTGCTCTAACGTAGCAACAACTACTAGCTTAAGGCAGTATTTTTTAGGTGTTTCATCCGTTGAAGTAGTTGGAAGAGTATGCCACCAAGCATGCCTGTGGAATCACAAGAGTGCACTTGTTTCAGGGAAGTAGGTCAGATCTCAAAATAATCACAAAATACATGAAATGACTGATGCATTTACTTGGAACTTGATGCTTCGAACTCGTGGAATTGACGACAAAATAAGGCGAAGAAGTTGTGTACTCCCAATTTTGCAAGTGGCTTGATAGACCCTTTCAGCTGCATAGATTTGTCGCCGAATAGGACAAAGATGGAGAAGCTGAAGGTGCCCACCTGACCTTTTGGGTGAAGTTGTTGGATGCCTCGCAACAGATGGCGGACCCAGTAGTTGAAATATCACAGTGGCAGTGCTTCCAAGATCTGGGGGTGATAAATCTTGCAAAGACAAGTTTCAAACTGAAGATAACATTTGTTCAAGATGGAACTGCACAGGGTTGGCAGATGCGTCTTCATACATCTTCGACATCACACCACCAACAATGATAGTCAAGCAATACTAGTGGCTTGATTCCCGGGTTTTGGCTCAAAAGTGGACTCCCAGAATGGACATATCAATACTTGAGATCACGTATGATACCCGGTCCAGTGCCTGGTGAACCAGTGGTTTAGTGGTGTATGAATTCAGTTCCTTTTCGTACCCTTTATTTTGAGTTTTCCAGATCTGAAACCTGTAAAACATCTCAAAAAAAAAACAACAACTTCCAAAGCATCACTCATCAAGTAATCTTTTTTCAAGGTGGCGAAGGTGATGCAGGAGATGAGGAGCTGGCAGGGGGTTTGAAAAGTGTTTTTTGGTGGTGATTTCAAGATGGAGATTTCCCCAACGAGTGAGTGGAATCCAACCGAATCCAACATGTGAGCAGATGTGACCATTGACCACTGGAGTTTCCGCCATCTGGATCTTTCTTCTTTTTTTTTCACGCTTGGCCATTCATTATGGATAAGGTATCTCCGAAAACATCGATCTGTTGTGTTTTTTTTGGGGCTGGCATTTAAGGAGAAGCCGAAGAACTTCAAAGTTCCCAGCTTAATCCCTGCCATGGAAAAAAGGTGAGGATGTCCTCAGAATCCTATCGTGCCACTTTGATATAAAAAATCCCGCATCCTTTGTGTAAATATTCAGGATTTTTTCTTCATAGGTTTTATTTATAAAATATTTACAGGTTTTTTTGCGTCTCTCAACCTGTTTTTTTTGGATTTCTTCCCATCAAGAGTTCCTGCAAATGTTGACAACAAAATTTTGAAAAGATTTTGCAGATTTGGGTTTTTTGGGCGATTTTTTTTCTGCGAATGAAATTTCTGCTAGACCTCCAGAGTTTTTTCGGAATGGTTCACCTGTTTTCCTGAGGTCGTGGGACGGCCTAACCTCGGTCTAAACCTGCGCATGGGGGAGGCACTCCTTGGAAAATGATGGGACCCGGCAAATTGGATAATGGGACTTTCGACGACTTGTTGTTTGTGTTTGTTATTAGTCTAATAGCATATTCTACTATAATATATATATATATTATATACATATTTTATGGTATATATATATAGATTAAGAATCTAATCCAAAAGGAGCCAAGCGATATATTTTGTCCAAACTCTTTATCCAGAGTCTATCTTTACCATGAAACAACTTCCCAAAAGTACCTAAATGAAAAACAGATGCTGGAATGCATGATTGGCGACAGATCTCTGAAACTATGTGTTTTTCCAAGAAGCATTGGCTGGCATTCACGGCTTTTGCTCCTTTGATTGGTTTCGGGAATATATTCACAGAGATAGTTGGAATCACTAACAGGTTATCCTTTTGCTATTCAACATTCTGAAAGACGTGCCATTAATGAGAATCCCGTATTTCAACGTGTTTCTTTGATGCATTTGATGTTGAAACCACCGATTCACTGGCAGGTTTATACTCGAGATGCCTTGGTCGAGCGTTGTGCAGGAGATAAGGTGAAACGGAACGAGACAAACCAGTCGAAACCGGGCAGCTTCAGCGGATAAAAAGGTGATTCCAATGGGTGTTTGATAATTCCCCAGCGATTTCTGGTGATGGATTTTTTGTTGGGTCGTTTTCGAGAACGTTGCAAGGATGATTCTTGTGCACACAAAAAGGTACTTTGATCATTTTCGGGGGGATGGTGAAACATAATTCACAGAGATGATTGTAATGGCGGATATTTCTTGAAGCGTTCTTGCGTTCCTGGTTGATGCCTTTCCGAAGCTCAAAACAGTCTATTTATGACACAAGTTTCTATGACATAAGTGTCAAAAAAACCGTCCACGGTGTTTGGCCTCCTGTACAGTCTGCAAGTTGATTCCTGCATGTTTGCACACTTTTTTGGTTGCTGTTTGGAAACCATGTTCAGGAACTCAAAGATGTGAAAGAGTCTCGTTTTAAAAAAGTCACCATTCAACTGTCTTTTGATTTGAAGAGAACTTCATCTGCAATTTTTTTGAGATGTTCATTGGTTTTTTTACTCATTGTCTCCAAAGATTTTTTCGGAATTTTCCACGAGAAAAGCTGGCGAGGCCAAGGTGAAGAAATTGGAGCAACAACTGAAAAAGTTACTTGGTTTTGATCCTTCACCATTTGGGGAGGTAAATGTTTGCTTGGTGTTTTTTGTTTTTCGATTTCACCCGGCAGGTGTGTGGATGTTTTTTTTCAGGTGTTTTCTTTGGAGCATTTTTTTTTGTTGGGAGATTTTGTTTTGAGAACGAAATGCAGATGGATTCAGAAATCTAGAGACGTCAGTGAGAAGCTACTGGGGTTATGTTGTGGCATCATTTGCATCCTCATTTGAGCAACCAATTGTTCGAAAGTGAATGCACCATGATACAAAATTTCATTAAAAAAATCCAAGAACAGCAAGAAACAATTCTGTTAAGAACTTCACTCTACTTAGAAATTTGCCCCTTTTACCAGGTCTCATAATGTCTCCCATCGTTTGCCCACATCGTTTGCCCCACTTGCCGTTCTTCACCAACTTGACACGGATCTTCAGGCCAAAAATCTTCGAGCCCGCAGGGAGCCTTGGGAAGTTTGCCTATGAAAGTGGCAAAAATGCTGTGAACATCTTTGGAACCTCATGATTTTGTTGATTTTGTGGCACAAATTTTGAGACATGATTTCTTCTAAGAAATGAGGTACCAAAGATATAACAAAAGGCATGAGGGGGGGCCCTAAGGCCCTAAGGCTATGATATGTTTTGGGGGGACGTTCAAAATAGATCACCCTTCAACTTTGATGCAGATCCCAAAACTCTGCTGATTTCCAAGGCTGAAGCTGATGCAGAGGTCAAGATTGAAGGGGGTTTTCCACGGCACATACACTAAGGTTGATGCAAGAAATCCTGTTGATATGAAGAATATCGGAATATCCCATTTTTTGGTAGGGTTTCATAAAACTTAACAGCTGGTGCAGGATTTGTTCCATCAACAAACAGGAGTAGTGAATTTCAAGGGCACAAAGCGTGGTTTGTAAAGGCAACTTGTATTTTTGTCTAAGGAATCCAACCACACAGGTACCTACAAGGTGGACCCCTATCAGTTGTAAATGGGTATAAGTAGGGTTATAACTCCAGTTACCCATTTATTTTCGGCCATTTATAGAGGTGAACTAACTCCATTTATAACGATCGTAGGGGCCCACCTTGTATGGCATGTTTCAGGCCAAGGAATCCAAAGGCAAGGCAGCGAAAGCCAAAGCCAAGGTGCGTGCCGTTCATGGGTTCTCCATCTCCCTTGGAGGAGATGGTAGGTATGGTTGTTTTATCATGGTCTTTTTGAAGTATTTTTCCCATTGATCCCTCAGAAAAGATGTTGTTTTTTTGCATTTGATTTGTTGTATTCCAATGTTTTTGTTGAAGTTAGGTGTGCCTGTGCTGTTCGATATGTTTGGGATATTTTATCAAAAGGATTTGCTGTCAGGATTTTCTTTAATGATAATAATGATATTTCTTGTATACTGCTCTGGTTTAATTTGGTGTTTGCTCATATTTTGTGAGCAACTCAAATACCGGCCAGTTTTTGATATGAAAAATAAAGACCTGTTAAGGAATTTTATGAAAGGAATGAACGTGAGAACATTGAGTGAGTTTTATGAAATGAAGTTGTCGCAATTGTCAAAGATAAACTTCCCTGTTTGACTTTTCACTACCAAATGATAATGTTCTATGGATGAAATGGGATCTTTATTTTGGATTTATGTTGCACTGACATAGCTGAAATCAGATACCAGGTCCGGCTATTACAGGTTATTAACCTTATATGTTTGTTCAAATGGAACTTCTTGCTGCAACTTTGGGATATTGGAATATTTGACAGTGAGACAATGTTTCAAAACGTCAAGCTTGATGACTTGCCAATTTATTCCGAAACTCTGCAAGGTTTTGAACTGTTTGACCTTTGACGAATTGCTTTTCGGGGAACATATGAACGTAATATGAATACTTACTTATCTTGGAATAGAGGGAGGGGTTTTGTTTTGGTTGGCTTGCTGTGTGGTATTCTTGGCGGTGACTTTACTTGTGACTTCTGTCTTATTGGTGTAATTGCTGGCATGCAAAGCGTATTTTAGAATCAGGTACTTGTAGGGTGGTTATATGACAGAATTAATCACGTTAAATGAAACTATGTTTTTTTACTCAAATACACAGTGATGATGTATAAACTTATAAACTTTTACATCCCACCTTTTTCCTTCACAAAAAACATGTAAACAGTGAGAATCTGCAGAATCCAAGGCGAAAGCACGACCGAAAAATGCAGCCAAGGCGGCAGCAAAGAGAAAGGCGGGAAGTTGAAACGATGTTTGGAAAAAGGAAAAAAGTCGTAGATATTCGTAATTATTCGTAGCATTTTTGCTTCACTTTTGAAGAGAGGATCTCTTTGTTTCTTTGTTTTTTTTGGTGAATTTCGGTTCACTTTGGTTTGAAGCTGTTTCATGTGGGTGGTGCCTTTCTGTTGACAGCGAGACCACAGGCTGATCCCAAAGGCAAGGCCGAAGCTGCGAAGAAGAAGAAGGCGTGGAAAACTGCCAGCATTGGAGTTTTGAGGTAAAAAAATGTGAAGTTTGAGTTTTGAGATGAAAAAATGTTCTGTTTTCTCTAAAAAGGTTGGGTGAAATGAATGTCAAAGAGGGTGGGTGGTCTGACCACGAGCCAATGGGGATGATAGGTGAGCTGAGACGAAGCTGAAGCGACGGCGGCTCCGCTGAGCAAAAAATAGGTGTTTGTCCGTAAGGGGTTTTGAACATCCCTGTAGCAGCATGAAGTTATATAGATGGAACATGACAATGGACTGCAATACGACACAGGAAACATTAAGGTATGCAACACTGGTGCCATGAAATCCTTAGTCTGATTGAGTCTAACCAACGCGTGGTCAAAGCTGAGTTCTGCACAGAAGTACCAGCTTATGCGGCAAGGCTTTGAAAAGGCGTCCAATCAAGGAGTTGACCTCAAAAAGTATCGATTATGGAAGATGAATTCGATGACAAAAACGTGGATAGACGAATCATGGGCAGAATAATGGATCAAATTGATTTTAGATGGTGATTTGCAAGCGCAACATGGGTCATATAATGTCAAAGTATGGTTACAAAATGATCAATCCACCAGCAAGGTGCCATGGGTGGAGGTACGAAAAAACCATCCATATCCACCCACCAATACAAAGAGTTGGGTTCTCGCAGAAGGGGACCAGAAACACCGGTGCTTATGTGTCAATCAATGATGATTATACGATCCATTCGGTTGTTTCAAAGATCTTAAGTGAAATTTTGATAAATGAGAGGGTTTTGATGGGTTTTGTCCTTTTCTTGGAACGTTCCTCGAACTGGTATGACAAAAAGATACAAAAAGATCGGGCTGATTTCTTTTTGATGATCGGAAAGGGAACAGCAAAACCGCGAAAAGAACTTGGCGAATAGTAAGACAACTTGACCAAACTTGATGTCTTTTCACATCAAGTTTCACTTCTGCAACTTAGAGGAGGGTGTTTGTTTCCCTCAAAATGCAATGATTGTTGTTTTCTGTGGAGAAATAGACATTGAATTTGGTTTAAAAACATCACATTGGAGGATCTGTTCCTCTTCAACACCGGGGAAAAACCTGATCTTAAATTCCTCAACTTCCAGTGCCACAAAATGCTTTTTGTGCAAAGCTTGCGACAGAAGCTTGAGGATGTTCAAGGTTTTCTTCCCTTTTCCCCACAATAGTTTTGGTTGCTTTTGTTTTCCAACTTCAAGGAATTTGAGTGTCGCAGCATCATTACTTGGATCAATTTGTTGCATAGATTTCGCTTGAAAACTTGGTGGTTGGACGGAAGTCGCAGTTTTTCTGCGAGGTGTGTTGGTGTGTTGTTGAAGCGGGATGGCCGGGTTGGGGATTGGATTTAAAGATCCTCAGTGATCACAGTGATCTTAGATTTTGTTTTTAAGGGGGATTCTGAGATGTTAGAAGCCACTGGCTGCGGGGGATGGCAAAGTTGTGAGAGATTTTCATTTTTCAGAGTCTGGTCATCTTCCATTTCGGTGATCAGAGGTCGTAACTCAGATATGGACTTCAAGCATGTTTCTATCTAAATTCCAGATGTCATTGATATTTCTTGTGGACATTTTGTTTTGTCATGAGATTTCTGTAGATCCAACGAAGCAGCTGTCTCGATTTTGTTGGAGGTCCGCAATGCCCACTATGCCTTGGCCACCATCTGGGATTGACTACAACGTCAACAACTATGACAAGTGCCCCAAATGGTGAAGGTGTTGTTAAAAAGACTATAGGCAAGCTAAGCAGTTGAAAAAGATATACACCTATCACCTATACCCAAAAAAAACACTTCAGTTGGTGTTGCAGTCAGTTTTCAGAAAATTGTAGAGATTTTTGATTCAGGTATCATCACCTGATCCAGTATGCCACAGCTGGCGAGGCCGGTTGGAACATGGCATCTCAAGCAGCCACAAGATTGCCACCTCCAAAATAGGAAGATAACGGAAACCTCTTAACTAAAAACATAGAGAAATTGTCAGAAGTCTATTTTTCGGTTTCGCGTCAGAAGCGGATGATGTTTTTTTTGTCTCAAGGGCTTCCAAACTCTGAAAACTGTTCTATGCCAATACTCTTATGAAGCATTCACATTGCAAATTGTACGTAGACTTGATTATATACCTATACATGCGGTTTTGTGTACATATGTTTGCTTACCTTGATTATTTTTGTGGTTGACAGATCTCACATAGCTAACAGAACTTGAACCAGGTAGGTCAGGTTGCCATCCATTCATTTGCCTCTCCGGAGGAAAAGACCATTAAGATTTGCCGCTGCTGGCAATCAAAGAAATTTCCGTGCCCCATCAAGTTGAGGATGGGAAAGTGTCAACAGACCTTGATGTATACAAGTGTATCATAAGGGTTTGCTTTTTTTTAAAGTGCATGATCCCTCAAAGTGTGCTGTTTTCAACTAGGTGAAGCTCGGGTTTTCACGGGAGAGTAGTTGTAGAAGCAACCCCACCATATGGGATACCAGCATTAGAAGGAAGTTCGGAACATCAAAAGGGTGACTGGTGGAACGATAGACGATAGGATTGATTGCCACAAATGGATTTAGAATCCTTAAGAAAGATGTTTGGGCAAAAATAAAATGACGCCTCAGACAGGTGTTTCATGTGAAGTCTTTATGTTGACCACTTCCAGGCTTCATTTTGGCTCCAGGTACTGTGATGGTACTCATAAACACTTGGTTGAGGTTGGAGGGGTTTGGACCGGGAATTTTTTCGATCATCTTGGTGTCGGACTCCAAGACCATGGGAATCTCATGAAAGTTGAGGAAAAATGTGATGTGAGAATGTGATGCGGAAAAACTGAATCCATGCATTTCTACTATTTTCGTTGTGCATGTTGAGTATTGACAGATGATCTTGCAACTTTTATTTTGAAAGCTGAATCCTAAAATGTCAACAAGTGGACTTTTGAAAACATCACTGCTATGTGGGTCGAAAAGAAGCTACAGGAGTCTCAGCACTTTGCCCACAAAAATCTCTGGGGTGGAGAGATGTTCGAGTTGAGCTTCAGGGTTTCTCCATCCGAGTTTCAAATCAAATGAAGATCCATGTTAGGATACTACCTAGAAATTCCCAGGGAAAGGCGGACTCAGGTTGCTGGTTGTTGTGTCATAATATGGTAACGGTCAGGCAGGAGACGTTGTTGGCCCGTTTGTGGTGGCAGTCTTAGATCAATATTGAAAAGAATCTCAGAATCATTTGAGATGAGAACAGAATCTTGGAAAATTCTTAAAATCGAAGAACGCTTCATAGTTTCAGTTGTCATACAAAAAGATGCGAAACACTTCAAATCAAATTTGGGATGCAGGGCGGCATGTTGAAAATGAACCCACTTGCACTAGGACAAAACTAATGGACTTTCTTGGAAAGAGCTTGGACAAGGATGATTTTGCATGATTTTTGGAAAAACACCAGTCATAAGTTGAATCTTGCTGCGCTCGTGGTTGTTCGATGGGTTCCTCCGAGGTGAAGGTGAATTCAAAACCGACCACCACCAATGTTGCGGCCAACTATCTTCAAGCTCGAACTCAGGCTTGGAGAGAAAAAAGGTGGCTTTCAAAACGCTGTAGGATGTGTTAGGGTCCTCAACAATACTTTCAAACTTGAGGCTGGTGTCGAGGCCCACCAAAATTGCTGATTCTCAACAATTTTGTCACAAAATCTGAGTTTTCCAACGGATGTAGAATCCGTCATTTTTTTTTGTACCTTGTGGCTCAGACCTTCCAGAAAAAACAGTCAACGAATATGTTTATTTCAAAGCTCCCTGAATCTCATCTTCACACCGATGATTCGACACCCTGAAAACACCCCCGGTGGTTTTAAAATGCGCAGATTCCCCGTAGTTCAGCGGCGTTTTTTGCTGGCTTTGCGACGGCACTGGAGTCCCAGCGGGGTGGCGTGAAGGAAGCACAGACAAATCATTTGGAAATTTTGATAAAAAGGACAGAAGCTTTTTTGTAAGGTGTGCCTCAAACAATATCTGAATATCTCTATTTTTGTTTGGTGATATGATAGATAAAATCACCAGAGTTTCATTGATTTCCAGGTTACCTACGATTATGGTTGCCTCAGCAATATCCAAACAGTACTTGGTGGACCCCACGGAAGTCTCGCTGAGGTGGGCTTAGCCTGTGCTGTAGGTCTCGGATATGTCAAGGGCTTCCGTGTTCATGGCAAGGCAAGGACGCGTTTTATGGACTTTCATGGGGATGTACGGGGTCAATCCCTTTGGGTCAGGACAGGTGCCCTGTAGGAAGTTTAGAATATCGCAATGATTCAAAAGTAGTGCTAGTGCAAATAACTGATCAATCATCAATAGTTTCAAATATATGTATATATATATATACTATTTTTTTGTTTTTCCCGATCAGATAAGAAAACAGCTGCTAGCATGTTGCATGTGGGGTGATGTTGTGCCGCAACTTGGTTGAGCATAATTTAGGCTTTACATACTCCCATTCATGGCCTCACCAATCTAACTTCTCACCGCAAAGCTAGGTGCTTCCCACTAAGGTTTGTTTGGGGTTAGCCCAAACAACATCTAGGTGTGGAAACTTTGCATGTAAAACTTGGTATAACTAACAATGTTATCAAATTGTATTTCATAGTTTCATTCAACCTCTTCCAGTTTCCATTATAACCGTATAGCCGTATAGCTTTTGTTGTTCTTTGGAGTGTTTTGCCTTTTTGTAGTGTTTGTATGCTGCTTTGTTTTTGGGGCGATTTCTGCAAATGTACATTGTATTTTGAATCAGGCAATGCTGTTAATGAAAAATAGACGAGCTTCAATGAAACCTGACTCTGATATAATTCCACTGTCATCCAGAATTTGATATCCCAACGCAATGATTTATCACTTGTCACTTCTTCTAGTTGGTGTAATTTTGCTTCAAAGAAATTTTCCTCCTATTTTGGCATATCCAGGTAGGTCTACCAACGTCTGAGACCGACCTTCCAGAAGCCGCTTGAAGGGTGAGTCCCGGGTGAAAGTGAAATGTGTCCCGGCTGGTGGCTGGGTGTCCACAAAATGCTGAAAAATCGGCAAAATGAGAAAAGCACAAGCATCAACTAGCAAACATGGATAAGCTGAAACGTTTTTTTGAGAATGTAGGAGATTGTAATCTTGAGCCTTTGGAAAGTTTCGGCACCCGGCAGAATCATCAGGGACCTTCCCTCATTCGCTCTATGAGTTGGACAAGGTATCTGAGTGAATCACTCCCATTAAAGCTGGTTCAAAGTTCGCCACGTTTTACTTTGGAGTACCGCTTCTAGGTTCTTTTAGACGTTCCCGTTGCCGCGTTTGCCGATCGAAACGGCGGGGGGGCGATCCACCACTCTTGCATCATGAAGGAAATGTCCGTTCAAACACAGGTGGTTCTTTGAGGTGCTTGCAATCCAACCTTTTTGATATGCAAGAAAGGGAAAAGTCCAGTTCAAAATAAGAATGGTGATCGGGCACCATTTTTTCAGTCAAATATTGAAGGGATTTAGAATAGGGTCCAGGATCATTGTTTTTGTGTATTGGCTTCTGTTGGCTTCTGCATGTGGCTCTAGAACCTCCATAAGCCATCCTCAAGGAATTTCAAAAAGAATCAAAATCCACTAGAAGGGTCATGGCAGAACAGAACAAGCTAATCAAGCTAATCAAAAAGTAGTATTTTTCAGGATCAACCAGCAAAAAGTTACTTTCCTTGTTCAATCTAAACAGAACCTTCCATTGAATAAGGTGATAAACCCCCTCCAAACCAACCAGGCGAATGGATTCTGAATAGGATTCAATCTCGTCAGCGAAGCATCCCACAAAGATTCTGCCATGGAGGTCGCCGCAGCTTTAAGGCATTTCCGAAAACAGGGCAAAACAAAACGGCCAACAAAACGGCCCAAAGGGTTTTTCCATTTGACAAAGTCCAGTGTTTTGTCGCCAGGCGCAGGGCACTTTTTTTGCCCCGAAGAAAAATTTCCAGCGCCAGCGAGTCAGAACGCTTCTGTTGGGCTCCAGGAAGACAGGCATCGCAGCCTTCGCAGGCGGGTTGGGATAGGATTTTTGATGGATCACAAGTGAAGAAACTGTTGAAAACTGATGGATTTTTTAGAATCTTTGCCTTGGAACTGGGTTGAATACCTTGTTGGGATGGTTCCGCCAACAAAACAAAGGAAATTGATGGGGCAGGCGTTGATTTGTATGCCATTTGCAGAACACCAACATGATTTGGAGGAGATATTTCATGATGTCGTGTGTATGTAGATACAATATTATGACAATTCAAGTTTTATGATGTTAACATCTTTGGTTCGTTTCACCACTTCCAGACGCATGTTGCCTTCACAGAAATCTTTGCACATCAGGGAGATGATGAGAAGTGCTGGGAAAAGCTGGCAGGGAAGATTCGTCCCTCCCTGAGTTCCAAGTTGGTGAACATATGTTGACAAATAGCACATAGGTCAAAGCGATTTCATATTAAAGTGTTTGCGGGTTCATGTCACACGCTTTTTTCAAACATGTACTCACATTTCCAGACTTTACGTTTTTCAACATTGACCCTACCACGCTTGATGCGATAAAACTCGCACGAGGGTGTTTCTGCACTTTGCAGCTTTTAGACTCTTATTGATATAGATTGATATTGTACATAGTCTACCAAGCTTTGAACAAATATGATGGTTCCACACTTTTTTTACACACCCAATGTTCCTTCAAACATCTCCCAAAAAATATGAATGATCGAATCGAAATATCGGCAGGTTCCTTGTGTACCGAGCGTGGTGGTTGGTGTGCAAGGACACCGAGTTTTTTTTGGAAGAAAAAAAACAAGTCCTGTTTTCAGAGAGAAAATTGACTTTACATGGATTTACAACTGAAGTTGGGAGCACGCTGAATATGTATATATATATATATATATATAAATACACATATGATATTAGGTGTGGTGTCATTACTTTCATTCAGTTTTTTTTCTTTATAACATGTTCGCACATGTGTTTCATCAAAACACTGAAGGTTTGTGGACACAAAACTCTTCCAATCATCCAAGCTTTGGGGGATCAGTTTCAGTGATTTTTACCTCAAGCTTGGATGATTGGAAGACTCAAAGTGAAACAAATATTTGATATTAGAATATGTATATGTTTACTTTGTATATGGGGGTTTCCTAAAATGATGGTACCCAACAACCTTTGGTTTTCCTACTAAAAATGATGATTTTGGGGGTGTTTTGGGGGTACCACCGTTTAAGCAAACACCCATATATAGACATATTTGATATATGCCAATGTATACAATATGACCAAAAAAACAAAAAAAGACACGCCAACCAAACCTTGGCTTTTTTCGAAGACCCATCGCTAAGGTCATTGGAGCTCGTGGTGAAACGGCAACGGCCAACGCCATGCGCAGTTTAGCATGGGAAGCTTGGACTTAAGCACTGGTTGGTTGAGAGTGAGTCAAGTGTGAACCACATAGATGGCTATAGGTCTGTGTCAATTTGGATTAGTTCTGGCTTATGTGTTATTAAGCTACTCTTAATTTCAATAGAAGAAATTCATCTAGAATTGGTATTTGTTGCATTGCGATGGTAGTTTCAAGAAGGCTCTGAACTTACCTTACCCTAATACTTTTAGAGCATCAGCATCTTTGTTGATTTTGGTTGCTTGGCATGGTTTGTATCATCGGAGTTTTGGAGACCGAGAGACCTTGTCTTTGAGGCTTCAGAGATTGGATTGAGCCCGGTAGTTTTCAAAGTGCGGTGGCACGAGGTGGGAGAACCACAGCTGGAAGTGGTTGGTAGACCTGAAACTACAACTACAACTGGATATGTCCGTAAGTTAATCATGAAGAAGACAGTACTCCTTTTTATGCACCAGTGTCAATATTTTGACTTTGGATGACAAAAGGCTTGGAAACCCACCGCAAACGTGTACGGAGATAAAGGTTGAGTAAGGCCTTGTTGGGATTAAGAGCATATCATGAAAGCTTGGTTTCTGTCGGGTGCTGTGTTAAGGGGGTTGAAGGCCGGTTAAAGAGAAGACCCTCCAATGACAGTATTGCAGTGTAGACATATTTGATTCGAAATAACCTACCGAACGACTAACGAACCAACGCGCGTAGGTCCTCACCCAAACCCAATTTTGATGGGGAAAAAAGATCTAATGAACTTCTGTGGTTGTTGGGTGGAATTTTTGGTTTTCCAGCAAAGTTGGCTTTGTCCCCAATGCAGGAACCAAAGGATGAGCGGTCCCTACGCTTCTATTGTTCCATCCATGAAACCTGGCGGGAATGGAAGCAAAGGCCTGTTTTGGTGATGAAGTTGCATCAGTGAATGGTTTGTTACCGGCCTGAAAGCTAAGATGGCCATGTAAAATCATCATTTTAATAGCAGATACATCTTCAAATGGTTGGTTTTTTCCATTGTCATGTTAGTTGTTCAGCGGTGTAAGTGTGGTGGTTCAATTTCTAATTCTGGTTGGGGGAACCCATTTTTGATAATTTGTGGCTGAATTGAGTTGGACTGGTTTCTTGTGGCTTTCTCTGAAGAATTGGAAGTCTGTGAATTCGCCGTGTGAATGTCAAGAACAACTGGTACCAATTATCTGAGGGATGGCAGGAGAACAAAGGAGAACACACCCTTACAGTGCTACAGTCAGTGATACAGACAGAAAGGCTACTTTGTACAGATGGCCCAGAAAACTATTGAAAAAACACAGAGCTGACCGACACCCGCACCTTGGAATCAAAGTTCTTTAGAAAAAATCCACACGGCCAGATGGAGCGTCGTAAAGACTCCAGAGAAACCTCTCATTGTGACGCCCCACACATTTGTGGACAAGTGTGGCCCCCAGGACGAGTAAAGAGTGGAATGCTTGTGTTGGAATGTCGACTTCTTTGACCTTTATGCTACCAATATGATGTCAGACGTCCGCATCATCGAACTTGGCGAAGTTTGATCCATTGAACAGGTGGCCTTTTTCAAAAATTGCAGAATCATTCTGAGATCCGTGTGATGGATATGATCCCATGATGATAGGGTAAAGTCACCTGTGGCAATTTTTTAAAATACAAAATGGGTTTAATCCGCACCAGTTTCCAGCATTGTGACCAAATTTGATCCAAAATGATTCATCCTTCCGAAGAATTACAGTCTTTCTCAGGAAAAAGGAATGAACATATATTTCAGGCACCATTCTTTTGCACAGATTTGCAAAAAAAAAAGTTGGTTTCAGCTGGCTGTTGAGGGTGTTGAACTCTAAGTCTGGCTGACTTGTGTTTTGTTTTTCACTGCCCCAAGGCTTTCCATCGCGACGAGTATGAGGCAAAGAAAGGTGCGGTGGGTGGAAGGATCCAGTCCAAACCACAATGTTGCTATGCGTTTGACATCAGTGGAGGTTCTTCAGAGCAGAAAAACAACAGCATGATTCAAAGTATAGCACCAACTAGGTACGGTACACCTGTAATCCCATGTCAGTGGTGAGTGCCCACCACACTCAAAATCTGCTGGTCATACATGGGCTTTCGTTCTGAACATACGTTCCAAAACCCCGCATTGTGTTCGGCCGCGTTTCGTGTTTGGCTGCGCGACGCTGGCAGTTTGGCGGTGCTGCCATTGAGATGCGGGTACAACATGACCCGGTGGGATGCTGCAGCTGGGACGGTTTCACTCTCTACCCATCAAACAAAAAAAAACAACATGGCAGCCCGACCCATCGTGAAATAGATCCAAATCCTGTACAAGTTGATCTATTTATGAAAGAGTACTGAATCTGAACTGCGGGAGATTTGAATGATTTTCAGCATATTTTATCCATTTTTAAAACCCATGGGAGATGATGTGACTTGATGCCCAGAAATTCAGGTGTTGAGCACAGCAGCAAAAGCCTTGGCCACTCTTCCCAGTACTGCCAGGGAGGCAGCGGTGTATTACCGTCACCGGTTTGGAGTTGTGCGATAGCAGGTAGCAGCAAATTGCAGCAAAATTAGTTTGTACGGGTAACGTGGGCGAGGTGATTAGACTTGGAATAGTCTTTGATCACTTGATAACGAGTATTTGAAAATATGACCTGCGCAACTTATATCCACAACAACTGAAAAGCTGCAGGCATGATCTTTTGGAACATGATATGCTGTAATACCTCATCCCCAGAGGTCTTCATGCTTGGAATCTCAGGATGCTCCAGGGTCGAATTACACGATCCATTAAGAAAGGTCCATTCATTCAAACATCAACATCTTCAACTTCCCATTCTTGATGTTCCCCATCTTTATTTACATGGTATATGGAAATGTATATGGATGTATGGGTGTATATGGATGACGTTTCAGGTCAAGTTTTTTTGTGCGTTTCTTCTGTTTCTTTTTTTCCATGTTCTAAGACCAAACTTGAAAACCGCAAAGGGCTTGGCTTGGGATATGAAGAGAAATGGTCAAGGCGGACCAAAATCAAAAAATTCCCTAACAAGAATGTTGAATCGTAATATTCCAGCATGGTGTTGTTTTGCCTGCTTCTTGGGCTTTTTGGGTTGCCTTTTCGGCCATGGTTTCACCACCGAGTGGTTGGCGGGGGGCCTTTGTTTCAGCGGCCCAGGAGCTAGCTGACGACTTGTCCTGCGTCATTCGTTGGCCAAGCTTCCAACAAGAGAAGGCAGCGAAAGCTGCAGTTGGAGGATGAAAACTTCGTAAATTCCTGATTCCCCCTTTTTTTCAGAGGAATTTTCATTGTGACCTTTACCACAGAAAGGTTTTGGTAGAAAAGATCCAAATGACGTATTGATGTACCAAATTCAATTGGTGGAGGAAAAAAACTGGGGATTGACTGCAGCTACCACAAATTTGAAGCCAATCCAGCCTTTCTGGATGGTCACTTTCTATTCTTTCTGGATGGTCACTTGTAATAGAAAAGTTATTGAGGGAAAGAGTCGAAAATGTTGGAAACCATTTGGCCAACCTTGCCACCCTCTTTTGAAGGATGCTCCAAATTAAGGACCCCAGAGATCTATTGGAAAGTGCAACTAGAATCAAGTCTGTTCAATGGTTTAAGGGTACATCTCCAGACACGTAACTATCAACCAATATAGACGATAAATCAAGATGATATCATGGAATCATCTGCTGATCTAGAAAGTGATTTACTTTTTTTGCTAGTGATGGAACATGTTCGGGAGGGTTTCACGCATGGTGCAATGTTTTCAGGTGTTATGTCGCAGCATCGTCACTTCTTCCCTTTGTTTTGCTGTTTTTCCTCTTGCCAGCAGCTTTGGTGACTGACCTTTGGGGAGGCTGGGAAGACTATCTATGGCCATGTCACTTGGGTGTCAACGTGTGAATCGAGAATGGAGAAGAGAGACCCTTGAATGCGCCAACAAAATCAAGATCGCAAACACTAAACCAATGTTATCTCAGGCATCTTCCATATTTCACAATGGCTTGTTCTGTGATTTGAAATTTTACAATATAGATGTAGGATGATGTATGATGTATGATTCTTGAAATCTACTCCGGCCTTTGTGAAGCCAACATTTTTTGATCGATGACAACACGACCTCCGTTGAGGTCATGCTGCACTCCCCGAAGACATTTGAAGGTGGCGACCTGGAAGAGACCTGCGAAGCCAGTTGATGGGGAGAATGTGTCCCAACAAAAACACCGCACCAAACAAAACAGTGGATTTTTTTCGGATGTCAGTCGTTGTTTTTAAGAGTAAACGTATACTACATAATACCTAATACTTTTTCAAAATATTCCAAGGACATAGTAACAGAAGCATCAAATACTCTTATGATTTCAATGACTCTATTCATTCTATCCCTGGTGCATCTCTCATAGAAGTGGGTGGTTTCTCCCACCACGTGAAGGACCACTCAATAACGAACCGTTTTCTTCCAAGATCCATCTCGAATATGTGGATATCACGTGGTGTTTCTAGGCAGTAAATCATCAGATCTCCGAGGCACACCCTTTCACTCCACACAGGACCTGAAAAAGGGGGATTCAGAAAGCTTGTTAAAGAAACATTCTGCAATGAGAGAGAGATATTCGTTATCATTGTTTATCCCTTGTATACAAAAGATTATTTTCTGACGACCAATGATCCGTTGATGTTCTATGTACAATCATTTGGGTGCAAAAAAGTGTTGATATACATCATGCATCATCATGCCTATGTGCAACTTCAGGGCCTTGGAGGTTGGTGAAATCGTATAACTCACCCCAGTACATCATGAGTGCGTCATATGTGTCTGCATATAGACCTACCTTTTTAGATAGAGAGATATTGCATCATATTGCAATGTACAGAATACGTTCATACAATTTCATACATATAGGAAAAATTGACATTATATGTAAACATAGTGATATGTGTATCATTTGTTCATATACTATGCGTATTGTAGACATGTAAATTGTATATACATATTCTATGTATGATCTTTACCTCTGTACATATAATATGACCCAGGCCTCCAGGCCCTCCCCGCAGTGGGGGCTTTGGTTTATCCTAACTGAGAATACTTCAGCCAGGAACCAGAACCTCACCATACAATACCATTTAAAAGAATAGATAACGATATAAACATACCTGAAAGGATGATGACATTCATGTACAAGATGCATGAACATGGCATGTGAAGACACGACATGTAAATGAAGGCAAGTTCTAGCAACATCTATGCACAGTAAAGGTGGTTGACATCACTCAGTCGGAAACTACCAAATGCAACGCACGGATTTGGAGGGTTGGATGCCAAAATGCTGCAATTGCACCCTAGCAATCAACCCATGGGGGGGGCGGCCCCGGACTGGGAACAGTTGTATACACTCATTACCGAATCCCTGTGACTTCGGTTCATGACCCCCAGCACTGCCAGGTTTCGAAAGACTAGACTCGCAAGCAGCGGTCGTCGATAAAACAGGAGTGGAACGTCTCCTTCAAATTGAGATGTCGGACCAGGTCCAGAGTCATAAAGGAACATTGCATGGCCATTTTCAGACTCATGAGACATATGGACTGTGAGAAGTGATATCACTGAAATTTCATGTTGTTCAAGTTTCAAGTTGCATCCTCATGTATCGACGCCATCTTGCGGTTTGGCCAAGTGCCTAGAGCTTCATCGATAAATGAAGATCTAAAGCAAAGCAAAATGTGTTTTTCCTGTTGTTTCAAGCCCGTGGAATGATCTTCCAGCATCCCCTGGCTCTTCACGTGATTCATGTTTTTAGGCTCAGCGGGGATGAAAGGCAAGCAGCCATGAAACTTGAAGCGTTGAAGTGTAGTACAGCGAATCTAGAGCGTTTGAGGCTCATTCGACATGATACGTCCAAAGAATATTTAGCTTTAAACTTTGAACAGTTTTCAGCTTGTGCCAAAATGGGTGCGGATTCGCTCAAGTGTTGTGTTAACAAGTGTTCTTTTCCGTAATTCGACATACAAACTTGTCCCGAATTCCGAATCCATTCTGCGCATGGCCAACTTAGAGGAGGTGCAGGTGCAAGAGATATGGGTTCTCCAACATCAATGGATAGGAAAAAAACGGGAAGTTTGACTTAATTAACTTGTTGTTTGGGTTTTATTGCAACATCATGCCATGTATACAAGTTTTGATGTGTTTTTTTTTTGGCAATATGTTCACTTCCGCACTTCCAAAACTTGCCTGCAGTTGACTTCTATTTTTGGAAAGGTGGTGAAAAACCATCTCCATCTTTCGTGTGATTTTAGGAGACCTTTCGTATAGCAAGTCATGGCCGGTACAGCATTGGAGAGATGATTGGCAAGGTGCACCCGGACCGGAGTGTTTTCAGGAGATTTCCCCCGTTTTTCGCCTCGAAATCGCTTTAGTTGATGGAAGATTGATGAAAAAATGTGGTCTTTATTTTCCATCCACAACAAAAACACCGAAGTGGGACCATGGATTTATGGACCATGGAGTTTTGTTGAATATTCCTAGATGTCGTGTCATTGTCGTTCTTGCACAACTCTGAAGGGCACCTATGCCACCGTCTTCAGTGGACACTGTCACACTACAGGGCAGTCTGTGGCCATCAAAAGGACTGCCACCAACAGTTGAGGAATTGTGGTAAAAACGGGGAAACATATTGATGGAAATATATTGAAATGCATTGCAGAATTTGCAGCCTACAAATATTCTCCCTCCTGAAATCCCAATGCAATCCGACTCAAGACGTGCGACGGATCACAAGTTGAAATCACCATCCATTCCTGTCGGCAGACAGAGTTGGAGTGCGTATCAGATATATTTCGAACGCAACAACTTGAAAGGGGTATCATGAGACCTACAATTTTGGAGCCGGGAACCATCAAAAGATATGTGTGGACTGAAGGGTTTTGAAAAAATGGTGTTAGGAGCCCACACCCGGTTGAAGAGGGCGTGCCTGCCACTGCCTTGCGGGAGATGTCGTTACTTCGAGACTGGGTTTTTTTGGTATCATTAAACGGCGCTGAGGGGAGGCTGAACAGGGTGATTTGAGGGTCAAGAAAAAAGGAAACATCTCCCACACGCACGATGATGTCAAAGGGAGCCATCAGTGGGACACTTTGTGTGCTGCTTGGGTCTGAGGAAGTTCCAAGCACCCACACGTCATACGTCTCCATGATGTAATTGCAGGCAGGACATTTGAGGGCGTGGATTGGAAAAGGGAACCAAGACGCAGGTATCGAAGTTTCCATTTCACAAAGGCCAGGAGATATGGATAGATACGAGGAACGAGCAGAAACTTCCCAGTTTGGAGGCGAAGGAGTCATGAAGATCATTCAGTTTCGAACCCTCTTCAAAAGTGTATACAATGGAAGCAAGTGATACTTGAAGCATAGTATGCAGATTTCTGGAATGCAACAAAAAGTGTGGGTGTGCCTCAAATTTTACGTCTGCACCATTTTGTATAGAAAGCACAGAATGCATCGCACGGTCAGCTGGCCACACTCTTCAGGTATCAAAATCAAGATTCCACCTCAGTCGAATAAGACCTTGTTTTATATTTTTTTCCTTTGAAATCCTTTAAACTCGTACATCTAACCTTCATATCTAGTCACAACGGTTCAATTGGATTTTCACTGATTTTAACCTACCTTTCCCATGATTCGTTGTTATTATGTTTCAGATGACGAGTGCATCTTCTTGATCTTCGACCGCTACGACATGGACCTTCGCCGTTATTTGAATCGACGCGGCTGTCTCTATGGATTTTCACTCCGTCAAGCCGTGTGGCAACTCTTCTCAGGCCAAACGACGAAGAGAAAATGGGTTGATTTTTTTTTGGTTTCTGGTGAAAAAGAGACAGATTGGTATTTGCTCAGTAAGGACATTACTGATAAAAAAAAAATCAACTTGAGAAATATTTTGAGAATTTGACATGTTGAACACTTTTGAGGATATACGATAGCTAGAATCGACTAGAATTCTTTGGATGAGGATTTTTAGTTGCACAGCCTTCTGCGAGCTTATGAAGTTGGTCACAACAAGAGGGAAACCACCCAAAACAAGCAGGACTGGCCCATTGCCACCAACGAATGGTGCTACATCGGGATTTGTCTCTTAGCAAAGTATTTAAGGAGTCTTTGGGATTTCATATGGGCTTTTTCAGGTGGAAGATTCACTAATTTGATTTCCGATATGTCTATGTTTTTTAAGATTTTAAACCTTACTCATCGGTCACAACAAACTACGATAATCAACAATAATTAATCCACAAAAAAAAAAATCTCAACGATAGCCTTTTTCAGTTGGTGAATGGCAGTGGGCAGTTGAAGTGGTGGAATGGGAGCTCAGATACTTGGTACAGATAGACATCGTCATCGTTAATATGATGTTTATATAGATCATGTATATATTGGCATTATGTTGACCTTTACTATACATGTTTGTGTCAGACTGTATATGTATATGTGTATGTTTGATTACAATGGGTAATACAGCACGCTCATCATTAATCATCACTCTGTCGACCAAGGAAGCCTCAGAATGTGTTGCTGAAAGAAGAGGTTTCTGGCACACTTCATTTGGTCTTGGCTGACATGGGCCTCGCATCCATGTTTGGAAGCTCAAAGCCGAGCGAAAGGATGAAACCATTATTACATTGACTACGCGGTATCCCTGCCCAAATTTCCTCAGCTGTTGCGTGATGATTTGAGTAGCGTTTCTGTTTGAACCAACGTTATGTATTCGCAGGAAGTCCTTATGAAGCTGCGTAGGCTGTAGAAATGATATTTTGCAGTCCACGTAGGCAGCCCTAGGCGAGCGTAGTCACGCTCAAAAGCAAGGTAGATTTTTGTTGCGTAGGCAGATTTTCGTACCCATAGTAGCAATTAGTCATCTACCTGGTGATTACCCATAGTTGAATAGTAGCAATTAACCATAGTTGCGCCGGCTAAGGATGCACATGACACGGTCACCTTGTACAAATCAGGCATAGGGGCCAGGGCTGTTGTCTGATCGTGTGATGATTGTGACTCGATGTGATTCATAGCGGATCCCCTTTGCAAACTGTTTACATAAGAATCGTACTTTAAGAAATATAGACCTTCACATACAAAAGCCAATGAAATGGTTCAGTCAAATTGATTTTTAAACGCAACCGATTTGGCCATGAAAAGACATGAACAAAGAAAAAGAACCTTAGCAGCAACATATGCGAGTCATAGAGTCTGTTGGCTTCCTCAGCCTGTCTTGACACACCATTTTGTGGTGCTTTGACTTTATATTGTGACATGATGTCGCATCGTATTTATATGTGTGCTGAGATTCAGCATTCACCTTCACTTCGGTCATCAAATTACCCAAAGATTTGAAGCTGAAAGGTGTGCACCTTGTGGTATCGACCTATTGAACTTCTCCTGGGGGTGACACACTATGGGCCCTCTCTGGATGTTTGGTCAGCAGGCAGGGAAGTGGTGTCAAAGAACTGAAGATTTTAGTGAGACAAGGTGTGAAATGAGACAGCATGATTCCTTGTTGTTTTTTTCCCACTCATTTTGTATGTTGAAAGCTCCCATAGTGTGGTGGCACCCATCACCTTCACCCTGATAGCCTCATCCATGGCCATGAACAGGATGTGTCATGGCAGAGATGGCAACACGTCGCGTATTGTTCGGTGGTGATTGTGAAATCGACACCATCTTCAGGACTTGCAGTCCGACCTGCTTGTTGCTTGCGATAATATCCTTTGGGATGAAACTTCTGCGGGTAAAAATTATCCGGGTTTGAGGTTTGTAGACCATTCCACTTGTGCCTACACAATCACCAGTGGCTGGATCACAATGATGACGATTATAGTCTTAATCAATACTGTATAGATTGTGATCGTTTACAGTTCTGTGCATTTGAATATCCTCCCATTATCAATGCCTTGGTGCGAAGGTTTTTCATATCCCACCATCGACTCTGGGATGCGGGATGGTGATGCCTTTACAAGGGTATAGAAGGCATTGCCACTCACGCTGACACAGACCAGACATGACTTCGGTTTAGGTTCCAAACATACAAGCAACCCCTAATACCCAACCAGAAATGACTGACGGTGATGAGATGAGATGATGATGTACGGAAGGAACAGCCATTGCAAAAGAAGCTGTTAGGGGGCAGACTGCCAGGAACAGTATTTACTAAAGCTTTTCTTGCTAGGCGAGGGATGAAGCGTTACACATTTTTCAGACTCACCCCCAAAGTTTTGAAACGTATTTTTGAATCATACCAAAAACACTTTGAGAAATACTACCTTCATACCTTCAATATTCTATGAGTAAATCTAGAAAATATGGCGTGCTTTATGCTTACGGATGTGGTGCAACCAAGTTATGTAAGAATGCAAGAGGTGAAATTTTTCCTGTGAAATGATGGTGTTACTAAGTTGCGCCACTAGCCTCAACTTGTTTTGCCCTTGGAAAAACCCCGGATTCCGAGTCAGGATTTTTCGCCTCTTAGGCTGGGCCCGATGTGAATCAATGGATATTCTAACAAGCTCTTAAACCAATGAACTTTTCTATTTGAAGCGATGGTGAATAAACCTGCAGGTCATGTCACATGAACCAAAAAAATCGCTGAATTTCCAAGTAAAAAAACACAGCAGGAAAATGATTCGCCGAATTCCAACACTTTTGACCGGCATCAAATCAGAATCTCATCCAGGCACTCCAAGCGAAGTCACCTGGCCAGGAGTGACAAACTTGGAAAATTTCAGTGCGCCAAAGGTTGTTTGTTTGGTTGTATGCCACGATCAACCACCGGTTCGTTGGTTTAAGGTGGGATCATTGTTTTGGTATTTAGATATTTATCCAATTCTTCCCCTTAGGATTTCTTATACATCACTAATCTTAAGCACCAATTAAGCATTGAGATGAGGATTCTAGAGTTGTTTCGAAATCAGAGATGTCAGTGCCTACAAATTGCGCCTTGTAGAGCCCTGTGGGTATCTACCGCACTCCTTTGCTGTAGCAGAGCATCATTGTAATGGCATCGATGAAATGAAGCTTAGCAATTTTACCACTTTTTGAACATGTTCAGCTGCTTCAGGGCCTGCACGATTACATATGATTACTCATTACTCGCCACAACAACCCAGGTACAAGCTTCCCCAAGTGGAAGTCAAGCCATGACGCAGCGGGACGACTACCAGGCCCTCATTCCAAGGGCCTTGAATCGTTTGGAATGGAGTTTAAAGGGTATTTACCACCTATAGGGCCTAGAAGGCTGGAAGTGATGTTGCTGGCTTTCTTGGTAATATAACAAAGATTTTTTATACAATGGTCCATGAGGATGAGAATTATAGAAATGCTATTTGCATTAGCTTAAGCTATCGCAAATGAGCAGTGACCAAAACTGCTAGGATAATTGTGAAACTGTGGACTGTGCTGGTTGCACTGCCAGTCTAGTAGATTCAGTTTCATGTCATTGACAGCATCAAAACCAAAAAGACTTGGCAATATGCAGAAAGCCCTGTTGCTGACAGACAAAACTTCAGGAAGCGGGGGGCACATCAATGTTCCAGACTTTTTTCCGATACGTTTCATGTATCTTAATGTTGCTTGGATGGAGTTTGTGTGAGCCCGGGAGCGACGTGAGAAGTCTTCAGGTTTGGGTGCTTTGGGCGATGATGGGCAAGACCTCTTAGAGCAATGTCTCGATTACAAGGCAAGGAGCTGTGCAGAGTTGCAGGTGATGATTGTCATGGGAAGATTGGGAAGATCCAATGATCCTGAAAGAGGCAAAAGGGACCTTTGACATCAGACGTTTCGAAAATATCCTGATTGTCAAAGCAACCCATCATTCATATGTCCATCATTTCTAATGTCTAATTCATTTCAACAGAAATACATAATCATGCAGCCACAGACTTGCGTATGTAATGTGCAATTCATCATCCTTTCCCATCCTTTCGGTTCTGGACGCAACGGTAAGAGGCAGCTCGGCGCATCAGTGCCATTGGAGCCCTTCGCCATCCCTTTTGTCGCCGCGTTGCCGGGTGATACCATTGGACCCATTGGACGACACCCGGGGGCCGGGGGGAGCAACAAGGAGCAAGGAGCCAGCATTTCCTGCATCCTCAAAAATTCTATCAGATGGTTGAAGCATAGTCTCAGCACCTCTTCCTCATGCAACAAAACATGTTTTTGTCATTAAAAAAAAAGAAACACCAAATGCAGTGACATCGTGATGACCATCCACAACCTTGTTAGATAGTTTGTCAAACTTGCTCATGTCTTCCCCTGCAGCTCCGGATTGGGTCCTGTAATTCACGCCTGGCTGGCAGCTGGCTGTTTTGCAATGAGAATTCATGAACGCCATGGGGTCTCAAGTGGCGCAATAGATTTGAAAGGTGTCACGGATGATTTCCAGCATGAGCTGTAGTGGTAACTTACACGACAGTTTTTCATTTTGTTGAGTTTGTTGGTTCAATTAGATGATTAGATCTTGATCATGATGAATATTACATGCAGAGTATAATTACTAATATAGATTCAAATTTCCATGATTTGGTAGGATGGGATTTGCTTCCAGAAACAATTCTAAACACATCAGCTCTCCCCTCTGATTCGGAGGCGCAACGCTGCGCCATGAGAATTTCACTGCATTTGTTGGGCAAAAAAAGACCTGCGCAAACTGAGATGACAAGATGGCGCTGTTAAATCTTAAATTGCAATTTGGGATGTCATACAAGATATGAATTGTGATGAGATGAGCTGTTTGCAAAGGTAGGACAGATGTGTTCTGACATGATACCTCTCTTGTGTTAAGCTTTCTTTTGACCCCAAAGTGTTGAGATCCTGATTCAACTCCAGGATATGGGCCACTCGCAGTCAAACCTAGAAACCTCGGCCATGCAGGAACACCATAATTCATGGAAAGAGATTCGTACAAAAACCCCAGCGTGAAGATGTTCCTTCTACAAAAAACGAACAACTAAAATAGATGAAAAATTAGGGAAAAAAAGCAACACATCTGTAATTCATTGACTCATCATCTGTTCAGCGGGGGGTCGTGTCATGTCATAGGTGATGCATCTCAAAAATTGTCAAGGCTCAGCGGTTAGGGGGAGTTTCCAAACCGCTCCAGCGGATCAGCGGCACAACCCGGGTGTGTGGGGCCTAAGATGGATGCAAGTTGAGGTTTTTTGAATATGAAGATATCTACTAATGAAAATGTGGTTTAGATAGATGAAATCCCACATCAATATCATGTATACACATATATATTTTTATGATATGTGCTGATATATGTTTATTGGATGATAGCTTATGGTGTTTCAAGCATTGAACACTTTCTAAGACTTTTCCAACATAGGCAACGAACATTGCCGAGACCATTACCCAACAATCCAATAGTAACCAACAGTTTGCGAAGGAAGTCCTTTCTTTTTGGACTTGGGGTATTCTTGCAGGGTATGTTGGAAATTTCTTGGAAACTAGTGCAGGAGTTTGTCCATCAACAATACTGTCGGATTCGGTAAAAGCCTACCTAGAAATGCCATAGCCAATGGGCCGATGAGTACCGGCATCAAATACTATCCTGAATCATCATACGTTTCAATCTCTTTTGCTTGAATTAAGGATCAGAGACTGCAAGGCTGAAACTCTGAAACCCACTTCGACTTCGGTCATTCTCGGGAGTTTCATGACCTTTCCTTGCACAACTGAACTGAGCCATGAACGTGAGGCCTGTTTCCGCATGGTGGAGGCGTGGATGGTGAACTTATGACAATACTTGAAGCAATGAGTCATGTCAGACGTTTCCACAGGTCCCAAAGATGTGGATGCCAAGGGGTAAACGTACAAGATCTTGCAACAATGGAAACATGCGACATCAAGATAGCGAAAAATCACCGAGTGGCCACTTCGGTCCGGAGTTCAAACCAACATGCCCCCATTTCCAGGCTGAGAATGGAGTCTTATCCACCAAGGATGGCCTTTCGGTGGATTTTTGACCTTTCACCTTGATCCATTGCTTCAGCAGAATTGAAGCCTTGTTGAATGAATCCCAGCATCCCCTACAATGGTGATTTCCAGGTGGTTATTGCCAGGGGAATTCGTCCTGTGTACACGGATGAAGTAGGAGGGAGGTAGCATTTGATGTTTGTATAGAGCTTCATTTTGGACATGACAGTCCCGGAGAATCAGGTGTTGGAAATGCGGTAAAAGGAGAAAAACAACCCAACCACTTGCGGTTTTACTATTATACTATTCTTGTTTGCTGTACATCTTTCCTTTCGTTGTGATTCAATGACCCATATCAAGGCGTATCAAGGAATATAGATCTACCGTAAATCTGAGTTGTTTTCATCAAATGTTAACATTGTTTGGCTTGGTAACCATCCTCTTCAAAAAATAAACATCACCATTTTTTCTTGTGTCGAAGTTCAACTTCGTGGCGCCCAGGAGAAGCTGGAAGCAAGGGCAAAGCGTTTCGGCTCCAGCGTTGGATGACCCAGTGGAATGTAGAAAGCCGGGAAGTCCGAAACTGGGGATAGTTGTGGAATGTTGCCCATGTATAATTTGTCCCGGATGTTGCCAGCTTCACTGTTCACTGGACCTTTGAGAAAGTTTTAAATAGATGTGTTCCATGTCCGATTTTCACTACGCTCAGTGTTGTTCTGTATATTTGTACTACTCCCTTCGTGAAACGAAGCTGTCACCAAATGGTTTGGCTTGGTGGGTATGTTTTGGAAGCCTGGTGTCACTCCACATCACTCTGTTCATGATTGTTTAGGATTGAAGACCATCTCCAACATAGCACATTTCAGAAATTGGGAGGCGTTGGAAAGAATCAATTTCACAAACAGATTGGATGAAAGAAAGAATCATAGGTGGTTTCAAAACATGTTTTCTGTTCACCCAAAATTTGCGGGAAAATGACCTTTCTGAACTCCTATGAACCTGTATCATAGGTGTGGGTTTCCGTGTGGCCTCCCAATAGACTCTGGGATCCCAACCTTCCCAAATCAGCCCAAGGTCCCAACCAGTGATGCTGCAGCCAGGGCAGCACGGGCTCAACGCTTTGGTGCGGCTTTTCCCAGGGGAATTAGTTGGTTGGTTGTTGAAATTTGGCAGAATCTATATGAAATCCCAAATGAAAAAGTGAAAATAAAACACCTGGGTCTTATTTATGGTTTATAAATGAGGTTAGTCATATGGATGAGATGCTTACGGAACCTTATTTTTCTATGGGTTTTTTGGGGTGTTTTGAAGGGAAAAAATACGGTATCGAAGTTGAAGAGAAGGCATTCCTAGAGTTGAAAAAGCTAGCCAAATCAGCAACGTTTCGTAGCACGGATGCAAGGTAGCCAGGGTGAGGTTTGGAATGGATGAGGATTTTTGGAATCGATAACGCAGCGAGAGGTACAGCTGTGACGTCTGTGGCAGCTGATGATGAAAAGAAGGTGTTTGAGGGACGGCAACGGATTGATCTGATTTGACCGCGTGTTGGATACAGTTCAGTGAAGGAAAGGAGCTATTGAACAGATCTGGGCCGCTCACTTGCCTGAATCTTCCAAAAACTTGTATCCTGGGAGAATTCCTGAACATATTTACTATAGTTTGCCTTCTGAAGGGTGCCATGTTGCATAGATTTTGAGATGATCGAGAAGACCATGACAAGCTGATTGTGCTGTTTTCCAAGCTTGCTTACTAATTCATGAATTTCCACAGCTTATGGGGCTCGGGCGAGTCAACACATTCTTTGCAGCACCGGCCACAGCATGAGCATGGCTCTTGCGGAGATCGAGGTCCTCCAACCAGTGAACAGTAAGCCACTCGGTGAGTCTGACTCTGCCGAGCTTCAAGCTCATTTGAACTGCCAGCCTGCATGGGTGCAGAATAGCATCAATGATCTGATGCGCAGGGAGTACGGAAGATCCTTCAACAATGTGGCTGGGCAGGTGAAAGTCTTCCGCGAGATCATGTCAGAAGTGGTAGCTGTCAACCAATCTGAAGAGGCAGAGGCTCTCAGGCAGCTGCTCAGAGACATTCAGCCTGCCACGGTGAAAGCTTTGGAAAACGGGGCAGACGCCATTGAAAGAGAAATATCCCAACTGAAGCAGTTGATCCGATGTGGTGACTTCACGCAGGTTGGGGATCGGGCAAAGAGGCTTGAAGGCAAGACCAAGCGCTTTCAAAAGAAGTTTGCCGACCTTCGACCAAAGCTGAACAAGCTGAGGGCCAAATTGGAGGCAGAAGCTAGAAAGCTCGAGGCAGCAAGCAAAGCTTCTGAGGATCTTTTCATCCAGACCGAGAAACATCGAGATTGGTGGCTTTGGTTCTTGGATTTTTTGGGCAAGAGCGCCACCGTTGGAAGTGCAAGCCTACTAGGCATCTCTGCTGGTTCAATCGGATACCTCTACTACCTCTATCAATGCAAAGCTATGGCGCTGGGATCGGCCAAGGCCACCCTGGCAGCGGCCAAGAAAGCTCTGGCTGACAAAGGAGCAGCTGCGAGTGCAGCAACAGCACGAGCAACAGCCGCCAAAGCAGCTGCTGCTCATGACGCTGCTGTGGTGACTACGGCCAATCATACACTCCAAGGCGCTGGTACTGCGGAGGTTGCAGCCACAGGTGCCAGTAGCCATGGTGGGGCACATGCAGTGGCTGCTGTGATCGGAGGTTCTGCAGCAGTGGACATGTGGTTAGTGCACTCAGCGGATGTGGCGCAGGTGGCTTACCAAGCTGCTTCTGCAGCTGCAGCAGCTGCCTCGAATGCCGCTGGGGCAGCTTCAGCTGCCATGTCAGGTGCCGCTGCCGAAGCAGCATCTGCTTTGTCCAACATGGACAGCCTGCAGGTGGAATCCTCCAAAGATTGGAAGAGTTTGATCAGTTTGCAGATCAATTTTTATTCAATTTCATTCTTGATTATGTTTGATTTGTTTATTTTGATTTCCAGCTGGGAAAGTTCCCATACTCTTCAAAGCATCTTGTGCAGGTGGCCATGGGATCATTGTCAACGACCATGTGTTCGATAGCGCCGTTGACTGTCGCAGCAGGTGCCGTGTTGGCTTTGTGCATGATTGGCTATGCTGGCCGAGACCTGGTGAAGCGCATGCTTAGCAGGCGGGTGTGGGATATGAAATTCTTTTGTTGCCAAAACCTCTTCAAGACCAATGGCTTACGACTTCCTGACTTCCTTTTGTTGATTTCGAATCTGCATCTTTGCGAGGCTCTGGACGCAAGAATTGAAGAAACATCAGGAGATGAAGGAGTTGTTCGCAGGAATGGCGCAAAGGCTTAGAGATGGCCTGGGCAAGTTGAAGACCTTGAGCGACAACGCCGAAAAGATGGAGCAAGCGCTGACGTTGGTGGCAGAAGTCGCGGAAGAATTGGCAGGCCAAGCAGAGGATGTTGACATCATTGTGATGCCGGACGATATGGACATGATGGAGAAGCAGGCCCGGTGACTTCCGTGTTATCTATAGGTATATCGGTGCATCATCATCAGCATCCGCACCATGTTGCGCAGAAGGCGCCATGTAATTGTAGCGTCTTGGAATGTGTGAAAAAGATTCACCCCGAGTGTGTTTCAACGGCCAGGTGGATGAGCTTGCTGGTGCCTTCGAGGGAGTTTGTGAAGCCTGCAGTGCATTTCAGGACTATTTATGAAATTTATGGGGAACATTTGAGGAACTTCATGTCTTTGTAAAAATTCTGCAACACTGTTTACGGATGTTTACTGTTGACGCCAGTTAGAAGTTGGGTGCTACCTGCAGGACAGCTTGAACAAAGTGTCTGAGGTGAATTTCATCGCCAATGAAGCTCGAGTCGCCAAAGTCCCTGAGTTTCTCGAGCAACCAACGCTTTGTTTAGAGAATGGCACTGAGTTTCCTCATGGTTCAGCTTTGGAGCTGCCCGATGGGCTCACTTCATCAGACCATTCGTGGGAATTTGTGGATCAAGACGTCTCTGATTTGCCCTCTGAAGCCCCTCAAATTGCAGGAGAGACCATCCGGAACAGTCCTGCGGACTGCACACCGGTGGCCTGAATTCTTTGTACAGGAGACCCATCTAGCTCAGACGTCCCATTCGCATCTATAACTTGGAGACAAGTTTGAAGTGCGGTGGGCCAAATTTGCGACTGAGTAGCACCTTAGGGGCAAATTTGGGTTGTTGCCGCCCTTGAGTCCTAAGTGGAGGCAAACCCCTGCGTGAGTAGGACAGTTGGCAGAACCCACGGCCTCACAGCAAAAAAGTTGAGAATTGGCATCTTTGCTGGTTCAGAGATATCCAAAAGGAGACGAGCCAGGGAATCCCCACATATCTTGAAGATCTCAACATTTAAAAAGCACAATCCTAAAACTTTTCAAGTGAAATACTTTATTGGGTGTTTCCAAAAATAAAAATTGGTACCCCCAAATCATCCATGGATTAATAGGCTTTTTCCACTATAAAACTTATAAACCATCCATTTTGGGGGAAAAACCCCTATTTTTGGAAAAAGGAAGTTCCATTGGGAAAAAACGTTCCAAAATCCCCAGGCCGTGCGCGCCCAACGCTTCGGAACCACCACCGGTGAAACTTCACCGGGAGCCTCCAATGGCAACGGGGAAGGTTTGGGAGTCAATGGGAGTGGAAATTGAGAAAATGGAAAAAAAATTACCATAGCAATGGAAAATCCACCATTTGAAGATGTATTTCCTATTGAAAATGGGGATTTTCCATTGCTATGTTTGTTTACCGGAGGGTATTGGTTTGATTGTTATGAGATGGGTTTCCACTTCTTCAAAGGAAACATTGAAGTTGATGTTGGGTTCACTGAATTCACTACCCCCTTGCTTTGAGGGAAGATGTCCAATTTCGATATTTTTTCAGATTGATTGGAAGAGGGAACACCCCCCCCTTTTTTCCCTGGGCATTCTTTTTTCTTCCAGGTGTTATTCCAGACAGATATCATCCTGCATGCTTTTGTACACGGTTGAATTACCACCCCCATGCCAACATGACCAGCGCCTGGATCCATTGGAAGAACCACTGAAAAGTGAAGATTCCATCATGACATTTGATGTAAGAAAATCAACTACGTTTTTGTACATTGATCATTGTTTGTTTCTCGCAAGATGCCGCTCAAAATTCATATCCTTAATATATTCACAGCAATCAACCGGAATTTCTGCGAAAATCCTCCAAGTAGCATCGGATTCATGGAAATGTGATATCCAATAGTATCTAATGTAGTTTTAGTATTTAGTATCACAATATTTGCACTCAAACAAAACTTCAAGGACACTGCTTTTAGCAACAGATTGTTGTGGAAGGAAGTCTCCATTCTCAAAAGCTGGTCAAAAGGTAAAGAGCTGAAACTAGCGAAACGCGGAGAGCGTTTCGGTACTGGCAAAGGCACCCCACCGCTTCATCGAACTGCAATTCAGATGGATGGGATAGATTCAAGTGTTTCAAGTTTGGAGCGGATTTTTGGGTGATTTTTTTGTGATGCCCAAAGCCGAAGAGAAAGGAACAGAGTTGCAGGGGTGTATTTTCTACATTGTTTCTACTGGAGGACTCACTTTGACAAGCTGTTTCTTGCTCCACCTAAACAGTCCGACTTGTATGGACTATAACATACCGTGACTGTATATTTCTATTGATATTACTTCTTCTGTATACATATGTATATATATATATGTTTGTTCATTTCCAGAATAATCAGTACATATTTATATGTATCATGTTTCCAAAAATATTGACCTCAGACTTGACAGTTACCCTCGCAACTCTGAGAGGCTTCAAACAACACCCGGGGTTGGAAGGTTTGGGTGTCTAATGATTTGATGATTTTCCATTGATTTTGATCGTGGATTTGTTGTGCAAGACCGTTGACTGACCTCTATCAGGTCAGTCACTGACCCGCTCGATAGAGGCGGAGTGGGGTAAAGATATGGTTTTTTTTCACGAGGAAGGGTGGGTTTTGAAGTGGATGGGGATCACCCAAAAAAAAAAGTAATCTATCAACTCTTTGAAGTAGGTACATCATTTTGGGATAGCTCTGTGCTGCAGAGTGTTGATGCTTTGTGGCACCGGAGTAGTGACAATACAGTTTGCTGGGCATTGGGGGGGCTATGATTCATAGGCGTTTGACCAATCATGAAGGTCACTCCAACTGGTTGAGGCCCATAAGGTATGTCTCTCACTGACAGTCAATACTTGCACATTGCACCAGCCTTTGAGCCAGAGAAGCCCTCAATTTTTCCATCAAACCAACCAATTCAAAAACCTCAAAAGGCCAAAGCCAAAAACCCATTAAAAGCTAAACCAACTCCATTCTGTCCAAGTTGTTTATTTGTTTGGATGAAAGGTGAGCGAAGACGCTGAGAAACGAAAGCAGCGCATGGCGCGCTTTGGCATCGCCACCAAAGCCACCGTTGCGGATGAGAGGCATGGCCCACAAACAGGTTGCGATGAATGAATTCATCCTCAATGAAATGGAATTGGTTTCTTTGTGCTGATGATCACGATGATGATGACGACGATGATGATGATGATGATGATGATGATGATGACGATGACGATGACGATGACGATGACGATGATGACGACAAGAATGCGATTCCGGGATAGATGTTTTATCCTTTTTTTTCTATGCGTTGTTTTAGAGATGTTTTTTTTTGCTGTTGGGTTTCAGGAATTTCCACAAATGACCATTCATGGTGTCCCTCTTTTCATGGAAGTTCATGATGTTTTGAGGGACCAGATTTGGGGGACCAAATCCATACCCAAATGGAACCACTTGGAACCATGGGGAAGTGGCCCTGCCCTATTTTCAGGTCTGAGCTGCGCAAGCGGCGCTTTGAAGCGGTCGGAAGTGCCGCTACAGAGGTAGCTGAAGGCGGAAACATTTCAGGGGAGGAAATTGGGCAATGATTATTGTAATGGTGAGAGATGTTGTTGAAAAATCTGTACAAAATGATAGAATTGACTAAGTTTGACTAATCCCTAAAGTTTCGCGAATGATGCTGCTGTGACCAGAGACTGTTTTAGTTGCCAGTGGGACATCCAGTAAAAAAATCTATATATGATATATTGCTTTTCTTTCTTGTATGTTTCAAGAACAGCAAGGGACTCAAACATGATAAGTACCCGATCGCTATATTTCTGTACACTTAGACGGAGCACAATTATGCTTTCAAACCAGTTGTGCAAAAACAAGATCTATCCAGACTGGGAAGATTGGGGGTTTATAGCACGGCGCACACACAGATGAAACAACGCCCAGGTGATAGGACCTGATAGGATTTTCCATGGACCACGTTTTATAAAATCTTATGGAAAAGTTATAAATCCCAGCTTGAAAAAAAAGTGTGAACTTCATTCAGAGACATAGATTTATTTCAAGTTTTTCCATTATCAACAGTGAGCTCATTGGCCAGTTTCCACCAAAAACACAGCCCTTTCATAAACTTGTTCGCAGCTTCCCTCCATCTTGTTCGCCGAAAAACATTCCAGGTGAACTTTCAGAAGCGCAAAAAAAGTGGCTTGTTGGACTTTGTTAGAAAAGGACGTTTCTTTGAGATTCTCATGACGTTCAAAAATTGATTCCTCGTGTCGTTGTGTACTGAGCTTTCGCAAAGTAATATCAGATGTATGAAGTTATAGTATCAAATGACTTGGTTGATCTCAAGAGTCGGATTTTTTTCTATGTGAAATCTGTATGATTAAACGTTGATTTGCTGTGCACATTGCCACCAGACTAGTTGACCAATTTTCTAAGGAAGAAACGTGCAGAGCGTTTTGGCACTAAAGCCTGAAGATTGCACCAGGTCTTGATGTGGTATGGCAGGGTCCGTGCATTCTTGATCCTCATCACCATGAGAAGTGATATATACTAAAAAACATATAGAAAACATATAAAAACCATCAAAAATGAAGATGAGGTTTGGGATATCTTTTGAAGATCAGCATCTCAATATGATTTTTCTTCATATCTCTGGTATGTCAGGGATGTTTTCATCGGCCCCTTGCCGGCTGCTGGCGGCCGAAAGCCTGGAGATGAACAAAAAATACATGGCTGCTGTAGTCACCAGGGATGTATACATGACTCGATGTGGATGTTTCCGAAAATAGTGGTACCCCCAAATCATCCATTTTAATAGGGCTTTCCAGTATAAACCATCCATTTTGGGGTACCCCTATTTTTGGAAACACCCATGTGAATCATGTGATGTTTTTTTTTCATGTTTAAGAATCGGATGTAGACATGACATGATTTAACACTGTCACTTTTGAAAACTGGTGCAGGATTCAGGAGGGTGTCTTCCTGTGACACGATGTTCTTTTTTTTAGGGTTCTATAATTCATCTTGAGCAAATTGATCCCAATTGATATGAGCAAATTTCAGCACTACTCTACAGAGCACTGCATCTATTTAAGGTTTCTATTCCATGCTGTTACTAATCTTAGAGGCGATATTTTGCTTCAGGTGCCTCATTGAAACCCTGCAAGATCTCAGAAACTAAGCCATGACTTCCATCGACGGATTGGCAAATTCCTTCCGCAGCGAAAACGTCAAGGCTTACGGCACAGGGCTGCTTGATGAAACACCAACTTGTGAAACCAAAAATTATCTTATCCGTCAACGTTGAAAGTAATCCACATATATGTATATATATATATATTTATATACATATTCATGTATCGATACATACATACAACTTGATGTCCTGGATGAAGATAGTGCGAAATGTATTCTAGTGTTCTCAAACAAACAAGGAATCAAACAACCGACCAACCGACCAAACAAACAAGGAATCAAAGAACCGACCAACCAAACAAGCAAGAATGCAACCAACCGACCAAACAAACAAACAAACAAACAAACAAACAAACAAACAAACAAACAAACACAATAAACAGACAATAAACAGACAATAAACAGTGCCTCTTGTCCCTAAGCATATTTGAATGTAGGCTACAAACCTGCAATTCTCAACCGATTCCCGTAAGTCTCCGAGTCTCTTGATGGTGATACGAGGCTGAGATTTGGGTGGTGAGTTTGGCCGAGGATTTGAATGGTTAGCCATAGCATATCTGAATAAATTTCCAAGTCCAAAAGGGAAGCAGCGACCTTTTGCCCCTCCCAAAATGGTTCTGTTTTAGGTGGACATTTGGGCCATGCCGTTTGTAACTTCACCGACTTCAGCAATCATGCCGTTGAAAAGTCCAAAGTCAATCCCACTCATCCAGTTCATTTGACGGTCGATGTAAAGGTATTGTGTATGTTTGCATTAACAAATATATATACGTATATATATATATAGATGTTTGTACTAGTATACATATATACATTTGTTTTTATCAATATATATATATATATATACATACTATATATGGATTAATATGATCTATATAGTTTGTATAATATTATTCCATATATTCTATATTATATTATGTTATAATACACGTAGTTTTTAGATCCAAATGTGCAACAGATGGAACTTCCTCCATGATAATCCCTGCAGACCTGCAACACCCCCGGCACAGGGAGCTCATAATTTTGGACCTAATGCGCTTGGCTAAATGGGTTGCATGGCTCCAAATACGACGGTGCTGACAAAAACATTTGCTTCGTCATTGTGGTCATCGCAACTTGGAACATACATTTGAGGTAATTCTTTTGGAAAATTATCAGGAGTTGTGGTAAATTCACCGCTTGGATGGCGAATCGCCAATCGCTTTGTGTGGTTTGGGGGTCAGTTCTCAATAGTTCTCATGTGATCATTTTTTGAGTCGCACACCATAGACCTTGCTTTCAATTGGACCGATAGGGTAGGACGACCCAACTTTTGAGGAGCGGAGCTGAAAATTTGGAATCGGTCCCCTTCAAACATATGAGCTGTTGCGGGATAGCATGTAATGTAATTGCGATATATTATGATAATTAGTATACATGTAGGAGTCGGAGGTTTACAGATTCTTCATCGCTTTGTCATCCGTTCAAAAAGAATAGACGTTAATGTAGTAATCAAATTATTTTGATTGTGTTGGAAAACAGAACTAATGAAGCATGCAATATCATGCAATCGATCATGCAATATCAACGTGCTGTGAACAAACTCCAGCTGGCCTTGCGCTCTGCAGTACGATCCCAATCACGTGTGGTTCCTCCTTCAGCAACCTTAAGGAGGAAACTAGCATTGGTCAGGTGTCTTTTGTAGCAAAAAATACGGTAAGCTTTGAGATACCCATCCCAGTTGATCCACTGTTGAGATATCCCACATGGTCACAGGTGACAACCGTGTTTCGGTCCAGTGAAGCTATCTCAGGCTTTGCCCATTTTGGTAGCAGCTGAAGAAGTTCCACAACTGTGGGGAGGCCCAAAGATGATGCACCCACAGAGTGAGGCAAAAAAGTTGAACTCCCCAATATTTTTGTGTAACTTGAAGTTAAAAAGTTGAGTGGATTTTCTTGGTGAGGTGAGTTTTTTTTTCACCTTCTCTTTTGTTGGTCAACGGTGAGAGTTCGCGGAGTTTCATTTTTTGAGGATTTCCTGAATCTGCATCTTGAAAGTTGTTGTTGAGAGTGATCGGTATCCCTTTTCCTAAGGCCATGGAGCCCAGAACCACCCAGGTGTGAAGAAAAATGGAAAAGGGGGAGAAGATTGATATTGATGATGATGATGATGATGATGATGATGATGATGATGATGATGATGATGATGATGATGATGATGATGATGATGATGATGATATTGATATTGATATTGATATTGATATTGATGTATGATGATGATGAGCAACAAGGCTTTCTGTGAATTGTTTGTATTTTAACGCTAAAATGTGATTATACAATATATATATATATACATACATGTATATATGTTTATGTTTATTTTTTTGCTGGAGACACTGAGGCTGATGTCTAAATACAGACGTCACTCCAAATTTGCGTTGAATGGAAGCAGCTCATCCAGACCAAGTATATTTTACTGCTTTCGCAACAGAAAAAAAAATATCATATGTAAATGTAAATATGCATATGCATACGTTACATAATAGTCAAACCCCTTGACCCCGAGACTAGAAAATGTGGCATTGTGATGAACTAATTTTCTGTTGGGATTGTTGACTATTGAGGAGTGGTGTGTTGGATCATGGGTGCTTGGATAGAAGTCTCTGCTGAAACTCCGCTCTGCTGACAGGTATCGAGTGCCGGTGCACAGTCAACAAACAGGATCCACATTGTCTCTTTGGCACATTACAAATTTTCAAAAGACACAAAAGGCATTTGGAAAGCAAACCACATGAGTGGTTTGAGAAACAATGTTTTAAACCAATTTTTTAACTTCCGATTCACCTTTCCAAACTTGGCAGTTTACGCTTTGGAGGTCAAGATCTGTGAAGTCTTTGTTGATGCCAAAGACTTTCTGAGGATGTCCAGATAGACTTCATCCAGATAAGGGCTGTCCACATTTAGGGTCAGAAAATGGGTGCTATCGAACAGTTCCAGCACTACTCACTATGAAAGCATTTTTTATTGGTATACTTATACAATTCCATTCAATTTGGCTTCGAACTGCATGATGCTTTGTTTCTTCCCCTGTAGAGAATGGTTGGACGATTTGTGACGCGCTCTGAGCGCTTTGCGCACTGACGAAAGGACTCATCTGAAACGCCTGGACTTACTATGCATTGACGAAAAAGAGCCATCCGAAACGCCAACACTCATCATATATAGTCAATCTAGTGTCATGCAATTAAGAAGAAATATGTTTATCCAACTTATCCACCTACCTCCTTTGTTGAAGGTTCATTTCACTATGCGCATGCCAGGTCATTGTATCCCTCTGACTCTGTTGTATGGGGCTCAGACATGGATGACTGTTTCTGAACTCATGACACTTTGACGTTAAGACGAAGGACTCGATACTTGATTGCTGTTATAGGAAATTGGACTATAGAAATTTCAGTATCCCTACATGAACGGTTTATCCTTTTAGTTGAATAGCCTAGATTCCTCTTCGATGGCCACCGCATTCGCATGGAGACTGGACCACTGCTGATTCATCAAGATGTTCTTTCCAGCAACGTTTTCGCATGTAATGTCAATGATTGTTGAGCCGTTCCACATTGTGCATCTTTGATTTCACATGTTTTTATCCTTGAGATGGTACCATGCAGGGTGGCCGGTCAAGTTTCCCTGTGTAATAGTCCCCCCTGAAAAATATGGGTTTGAAGGGTGGTAAACGCAACAATGATTATTGCATGCACAGTTCTATTTAGTTGCAAAAAAACAAAATGCCTGGGACTTTACATCCCGGAAAACGGATGTTCGGGTGCCCCTTCAACCCCACAGGTTGACGTCGACGTCGGAGATACCTTTTTGCGGAGACTGAAGTCTGAAAGCCAAGGCCGTTGAGAAAATGGTTCGGAGGTGTTCGTGGGCTCTCACTATCAGACTGTGGCACTTTTTTCGGGGGGCACATTGCATGTTCAGTTTGTGAAGCTCTCTTCTATGCTCATTTGCTACTACAGTAATGATGTTCATATGTAAGTTTTCAGCAGGTTTTTGTAGTACTTCTAGCAAGAATACAGTGATACGTGTCATACGTGTGCGGATGCCATGCATATTTTCAGTTTCCACTCAGCATTTCAAACACTACCAGAAATACTTTGAGAGATGGCCATCTGGCAGCCAGGCCGATCGAAATGGACGATCCTGGAAGTCTACGATTACTCTTGTTGGACCGCTTGGGATGGACCTTACCATGATGCAGTCGGGAAAAGCTAAAAGATTAGGGTCAAATAGAATGCTTCCAAGTCAACATATGGTATCACATGTTCCAGTTGTAGAGTCCTTAGTGATCTTTTGGACATTCACAAACATTTCATTGGGGTTAATTTGGAGGACAAAAAAATGGGAAGTTTCCAAGTTGGCTTCAATGGTAGCAAAAAAATCCCCTCTGAATCCGAGGTCCGCATTGTTGGTATGCAGTCCGTATCCTCAGATTCGGAAATTGGGCAAACATCCGTGAAATGCTCCGTTTTGTGGACTGAAGGATGTGGCAGGCAGGGAATAAAACTCGATCTCAGGTGCCCATCTACACCCATGTGGCAGCAGCGCCACTTGGCAGCGGACAAACGAAGTAATGAAACCAGTTGAGCTTTCAGTCCCGTAGGCCAAAAAAAAGCTGAATTTTCCAAGTTTCAAACACATGCTATTCCAAGAAAGCCATTGAATAAAAGATTGTGTTCCTCTCAATCAAGTGGGTTTGTAAAGGCTTGTATGTAAAATAGTCTCTAAATGCTAGTACTCCGTGAAAGGCGAACCACAGAGATGACTTTTTGGCCAAGACAGCTGCTAGCCTTATCCTCGATTGGAGTGCCAGGTATTCCCACATTGCAGAAGTGCAATTTACATCCATCAACTGTCACATGAGATACAACATGGAGGCCACACTGCATCATTCGGAGATTTTGGTGGCATTTTTTGGGGCAACTTAAAGAAGTGATGCTGTAGAAAATGGGTCAATGCGATCGAAGAGAACAAGAAGACTAAGAAATAATAAAGTGGCACATTTTTTTCCAAACAGATTTGTTGAGGGATCGAAGCCAGCAGGGCAACAGGCCCCGAGGAAAGTGTTTTTTCTTCGCATCCCAACATCCAATCCCAACATCATCACACCGGTGGGGCCGCAGATTTGCTTCCTCCTCAACTCAATTGCTCAGATCAAGGACGGGGACCCTGGGATTTTCATTGTCACCATGGTGTCACACCAAGCTCACCATAAAACTAGGAGATTCCTGGATTCCTTTCTGATAGCATTGGAATGCATTGATCGTGAGCATTTTGGCAGTTTTGGTTATACTGTCCCCAACCCCATCCTTGACAGCGCTGTGGGGGGCCAGGATTTTCCATCTTTCGTGGCATGCCCGCCTGAAGCCTCTGCCGGGAAGCCCGAATTTCAAGGTGCCAAATTTATGTACAGACTGAAGCAATAAAAAAAGGCTGAAACTATCCCAAAACAGCCATATTCAGCAGATGTACCATTATTTGATATTATTTGTATGATGTTGTATGATGTATGTGAATTTACGAGGAAAACCGGAAAACCCATCAGAAATGGGCCCATCAACAGCTCGGCTATTCTCACCTTTAAGCAGAAACAAATGCTTCAATGAAGACAAACAGTTTGATGTGGTCGAGTGAAACCTCCACCAAACCTTGAATCATCCCTAAACCTTAAACCCTCCATCATCAGTCACTCTAATGTTTTTTGTTATGGAATATATATATATATATATATATAANAAACCCTCCATCATCAGTCACTCTAATGTTTTTGTTATGGAATATATATATATATATATATATAAATATCATTTATGATCAATGAATCATTATCATTGCACTGGGTGTTATGTTGTCTATGTGTTTTCATATATTTTTCCCAAAAAAAATAAGTTACCAAGGTCTCAGACGAAGCTGCAGAGCTTGAAGAAAGTGCAAGGGAGCCGCGAAGTTGTTGAGATGTATTTCACAAACACACAAAGTAACATATGGGAGTTTCCTAAAATGGTGGTACGCCCCAAAACACCCCAAAATGATGGTTTTAATAGGAAAACCCATGGTTGTTGGGTACCAGCATTTTAGGAAACCCCCATATATAAACATGCCAATATTCATCATAATCCTGTGATAATCATCATCAGCCGGGTGTAGGATTTTTTTCTCAAACGTCTCGTTGTGTGAGTGATTTCACGTAAGGGTTTGTTTTTTTTACTTCAACATCTCCTGAGCTCCTTACACCATGAGCCTGTCAATTGTGCGAAGATGGCGGCGAGGAAGCTCAGCATTTGGCACAAAACCTACCTTTGAAGCACCCGCATCTTGACTGTAGACGCTGGGGGCAGGTGATAAAGACACAGGTATATGGGTGTGGGTTAGGTTGTACATGAATCAACCCTTTGCTGGGTGCAGCAGTTTTCAGGATGGATTTGGATTGAAGAAGCATGTGGCTTTCTGCTATTTCATGACTGCTCCCTGCAAATACCTTGCGACTGGTAAGCAAAATTGCACATGGAACTTCTCTTCTTGAATGGCTCTAGAGAATCTGTGGAAGTCTTTGCAGATCATTTGATGTCGGTGACTTCCATGGATTTCCGAGGACCCGGAAAGCCTTGCTACGGCCGCTCCCGCCAACTTGTGGTTCACCATGTGTTGTGATGAAAAATCAGTTTGGCAAAAGATGGGTTTTCATAAAAACTGTGAATCCTGTACCAAGAGTTTAGCATTTGAGTACTTTCATGTATCAGGTGCGAGAGATATTGTTTGAAAACAAAAATATCGCGTCAGCAATGGCTGACTCCGAAGTTCTTCTTGCGCAATTAGGACCGGGCATTATCGAAGATACCCGATACATCCCAACAAAAGGCAACTCAAGAGCTCGAAATCTTCAGCATGGGATGATTTCTGCTGTTCTGTTCCCTTCTCATGCTTAGTTGTTGTGGTTTGTGTAGCCACTTACCTATGGTATAGCTGTATAGCTAGCTCATAGCTGCTAGCTCCCATGACTCTCAACACTTTCATGGGTAAGTTGGATCTCACATTGTGATTTTGCCAGGTTGGCTCATTGTCACCACAAGTTCATTGAGGACGGTCATTTGCCACGGATGAGGTCACATGAGAAGTCAACTGCCCCCAAAACGATGGTTTACACCCATGAATTCAGCTTACACCAGCCCGAAGCTCCTGAAGACTTAAAGAGCTTACAGGGCCCCAAAAAGGCAAACGCTTGTCTTCCAACTTTTGTTTTTCTCAACGAAGGCTTCAGGGGGTCGTGTTTTTTGTCGGTTTTAATGTGTTTTTTGCTTCTGATGGTAGTTATTTTTTGAGGATTTGGACTAGCTTTTGGTTAAGAATTTCTTGGAAACTCAGCAATGGGATGATTCTTGGCAAGGTTGCAGGCCATGTTCCTTTGATATGCCTGTTGCCAATCTCCACCATAAGATTGAGAACCAAAACTAAAGCAACTGCACTGTAAGGCAATCTTCCAGATACACTGGAATACTTTTGTCAACAGAAATGCATGTGCACAGACACCGACAGACGCAGAATCACAGACAATGGACCTGGCCAAATTTGCTAGCTAAATGGCTAGATGGACAGATAGCTAGGCTCAAGGTAATGGATTTGTACTCCAGGAGTTGAAACTCAACGGTGAATTTTGGTACCTTTGCACATAGCTGGAGGGATTGGAACGGTGTATTGATTGATCACAGATACTTATACCCGATCCGGGTATGACGGAATAGTTGGTACTATTCGATGATGTAAGTTAAGTATCTGACGTAATGTCAAAAATGCGTTCAAATTGAAGTATTTTGTACAGTGAATGTTCCAACATCTTGGGACGGCAAGATATGCAAAAAAGCAACCCCCTGTAGCCTTGGTTGGACAGCCGTTTGTTGAACACCTCACCAGGACTCTGTGGCCTCTGGACAGGAGGACCTCGGGGGATGGTGTAAATTTCCAAATCCATTTCCTAAAGAAGCAAAGATCCTAGGTGACTTTGAGAGGAAGACTTGGACTTACAAAACATCATGACCCAATCACTTCAACGTAGTCCATTTTGTTTTAACGCGTTTCAAGTTTCATTGTCTCGACAATCACAACTGCACCTTACCAATGCTGTTGGGAGCTAGTTCCCCCGGTAAAGACGCAAAAACACTCCCAACGCCATGGTGCCGATTTCCAACGAGTTGGATCCGTGTCAAGGATCCTTTTCTTTCTGCCAGACAGCTGGCGAATTGGGTGAAAAGCATCACCGGCCATGAGGTCCCAACATGTTCAATGGGAATGCAAAAATGAAACCATTTGAAAACAGTCTGGTGATGTTTGGACATTTCTGTTTTTCTGTGTTCACTGGGACTGCCTTCGATACAACATGTGAGGTTTTATCTTGAAGTTCAATGCTATGTAGTGACAAATGGATTTGGACTTGCAGTCCTAATCTTTATCAGGGAAAAACTGATCTGGGAATTGGTGGAGAATGCGAACTGCGAACACTTGGAAATCCCTAAATTCTGGCTGGGTATGAGTTGTACATTGTTGTACCATGTTTCCAGAATCAAGCTGGGCCAAACAGGCATCAATTCGACCAGAGTAAAAGACGGTTAATGTAAGACTTTGTGCACCAAGTGGAATCTATCACATGGTATTGGGATATGTACCAGCCAGGATCAAAGGCGCAAAGGCCAATGTAGTAAGTTTGATTGAAAATGGTTTCATACATGCCAATACATGCACGAAACAATGTGAAAGGATTGGTCACACAAAAACAACGATACAGCAACGTCCAAATGCATCACGAGTTGTGATTGTTCATGACTAGAGTTGTTCTGTGTTATCTTGCAGAAGCAGACGCTTCTGGATATTTTCGGCGGATCTACACGGCCCCTCAAAACGACAACTCAACTCTTCATGACGGAACGACAACCCGATGAGAACAGTGTCACGGCCGAGAAGAGGGCCATGCGTAGACAAAGGGGAATTGAAAAGTGATTCTTCAGAAAATGTCTTTCACTATGTTTGTGATTTGGAAGGTGAATGCAACTTGAATGCTACATGTTGAAGGTTGGAGGTGGTGATCTGTACCAAACACTGGAAATAGATATGGCTCACTTGAAAAATGATAAGTCCTCAATTTCACACTGGATTGTAGTTGATCTTCACGGCCCCCTTCATACAAATATCATATGTTTGCACATATCGTGTTTTTTAATCATAGGATTCTGAATGAATCTTATACTTGGTAGAAATACATGCACACACATGTGTTTCGTACTTTTGAAATGGTAATTCCCAGCTATCCATAATTTGCTGGTCACAGGCTGCAGAATTGAAAGATCTCAATGTTGGTGCCAACTTCCATCGAGTGCATCCAGTGTGAGAGCGCCAGGGTGAAAGCAGCAGAGTTGTTTTTCTGTCTTTCTCCTTGACTAATCTTAGATGCTTTCGAAATTGAAGGTTCAAAGATCCAACAACAAAACGTCATGCAAATTATTTAATGGATATAAATTGAGCTATTTGGTTTAGGTGATGTTTGGATGTTGTTTTCTATCAGAGGGCTGCAACCTTTTGAGGTCAGCCATATCACCACCCGGCCAACCAGGGTGGCTTAGAGACAACCAGGACCGAGGATAGGACGACTTCAAGTTGGTGATGTTCCTCCACTTGTTATGTTGTGAAAAGAGAAAATCCCAGTGTTTTTCCCCCCCAGAATCGTGTTTGAAGGAGTCCAACTTCTGCAAAGACTAAATTTGCAAAAAGCTGACCTTTTACAATGTGCCAAAATGGATGCATTCAAAAGAACATGTTCACATCATAATTTGAAGATTCGCTTGAAGATCTTGCAGGAGGGTCGCCCCGGTGTGAGTCGATATATCCCAGGTGCCGAAATTCAAAAGGTGGCTATCAGGCTTTCAAGGTGCCATATGTTGTTGAAATATATATATATACATACTGTACAAATATATATATATACATGTATATATACATATACATATACATGTTTTTGTTTTATGTATGGTCCAACCCCCAAAATCATGGCACCTTTCAAACCTGTCATGTTGGTTTTGGTTGGTGTCATGTAAATGGTCAATCCGGTTTGTTTCAAAATGCATATAGCCTATAGCAGCATCATCCACCCTTGAAATCTATCAAATAGCTTCAATTCATGACGCAAAAACCAACTGCAGATGGAGGGGACAAAGGGGGGAACACCTTATTGTATATTTATCACGCATTTACATATGAGCTACCATCAGAATTAGCCACACGCACCTTTATATGAAACGGACCAGTGAAGCAGTAGGGCCACGAAACGATGGGGCCCTCACCTGGACCTCCAGCGTGGCCTCAGTGACACCACAGCAAAACCCCACTCTGAAGGAGGACTTTTGTGAAGTATAGACTTCCCTGCTTAAGCAGCTACAAGCCTGATAGGAAGACAAAGGCTTGTGATGAAATGGCATGGACCCCGTGTACCACTTCCAACATGGTTGAGTTTTCTCTGGCCTCTACGGAAGGGGCTGGCTGATACGTATGGGTAGGCAAGAAATATTGAAGTCATTTTTTGGGATTTCTGTACCTTTTTTTTTTGCGTTTCATATGTTTCCCCCTTTTTTTGGCACATCCCAAAACTCGTATCAAGTTGTTGGGAGTTGTCACTCCCCTGGAGCGACCTGGACAAACCTGTGAGGTGAGCGGTGGTACGATGCCTTGATGGGATTCGTGGCCTTTGTCTATCAAGGTGCAAAGGGAAGAAAAGATGTTAAAGATCTAATGGACAGAGGTGTGTTTTTTTTTGAAATACAAACTTCTGTTTGTTTTTTTTGCGGATGATTTTGGAGCAAACTTGGATCTAAGGATGTTTAAGGATGGTTCCAAAAGATACCCAAAATACTTCCCCAATGAGCCATGGGTCCTATCGGTTTGTTGTTTTCTATCTTTGTGTTGTTTTCAGAAAACAGCCGGATATAGCTGGATTGCCTGCAAAGTGTCATTTAAATGATGCTGCATGATTTGTAAGGCCTGTCGTCTTCCAACACTTCATGTATGGTCGCCGGGTACTGTAGTTGGGGTGTCCCATCGTCCAGGTTACCGACCCGCGAAGCACCAAGCAACGGTAGAAGTGGCGCGCTATTTGTCGATGGCGCCTTGACTGTCAAAGGTGCTGAGGCTTTGACACTTGAGACGTAATAGATAATGAATATTAATGTACGGCTTGGATCGTCTTGGGGTATTTGTTTGGGCTTCATTTCTTTGGTCATACAATACTGAAAAAAAAAGAAACATTTGTTTGACTCCTGCCAGACCAGACAATTTCGGGATGTGCCAGGCCTTTCCAGTGAAAGGACAGGAGATTGCACAGTTGGTTTGGGGAGCTCAGCAAAGATCAGGCGAAAAGGTGTCGACTTGTAAGGCCTGGTACCTCATGAGGTTACCATGCTCATCGAGTAGGCCAAACCCAACCTTCAGTAGTCAACCTATCATGCTTTGAGATAGAATGATTAGAATGATACAAGAGACTCAAGAGACCACTGACTTTCTTGACTTTCTTTGAAACATAAAAACCGTGATTCATTGGAATCTCTGAGGCTGACAACTTGGAACAGTTAGGTCAACAAGTGCTTCCGTAGGGGTGCCTGGTGCCTTGAGTTGTGTATGTCATATGAGTCATATGTCATACATTGTCTTTGCGAAAAGAAATGAGATTCAAAACTTTGCTGATTTGAGATGTTCGAAGACAATGAAGTGATATTTTCTCCAGTGTCAAAGTGGTGGCAATATTCGAGATGATGGGCGTATCCAAGTTTGGACAAGATAATCTCCGAAATTAAGGCAGAAAAAACTTAAACAAAAACAATGTCGACATGAAACATTTTGGTGGCATCTCAGATGTTTTTCATCTATTTGTTCACCATTGGATCTTCCGGATTTGTTTCCAAAGATTGGATTCAGCAGATGGAGGATTTTGCATTGAAATATGAGGTCAAAGGCGCGAAGGATCATCCAATCATGGTCCATCGATGTGACTTGGTTCCATGAATATTGTGGATGAAGATCCCTGGGAGATACAAATGTGATGATGAATGATGATTGATGGTTGGCGAATGATGATTGATAGCTCAGGACTGATGATTGATGATGATTGGTGATCGATTATTGTTTAATGCCTTTTTAATGATTGTGATTCAGCGTCGATGGTTCATGAATGATGATTGGCGATGACTGGTGGTTGATGATTGATGTTTCATGCTGATTGATGATTGGTAGTTGATGACTCATCATGAATAATGGATGATTTGATTGCTTCCAATTGATGATCGATCATCATTGATGATTACTTGATGTGTATTGATGGTCAATGATGCGTGATGAATGATGTTGATTGATCGTGATTGATGGTGGTTGATCAGGATTGATTGATGATGCGTGACTATCAAACTTTTGTTCCTGATTCTGAAATATTACTGACGCTTCATGATTGATGATGAGTGATCATGATTGATAACGATTTATTTATGCTTTCTGATTGATGATGATTGACAATACCAATGATGGTTGATGGTGAACATTGATGATGATGATGATGATGATGATGATGATGATGATGATGATGATGATGATGATGATGATGATGATGATGATGATGATGAGGAGGAGGAGGAGGAAGAGGAGGATGACGAATATGTTTATGACGATGATGAGGAGGAGGATTGTGCGAGACCCTTGAGACCTTCAATTCAGTCTACGTAGTTTTTTTTAATCCAGGATGTGTCATTGAGGGTTGCAATCATTCCACGGAATGAACCTGTAGATGCGACACAGTCCGTTGGGCACAGTTTTCTATGGCAGAGCGCCAATGTGCAACACCAAACTTCATTTGAAATTCAAATGCCAATGGAAATACAGAGATACAGAGAGATACATTGATTCATTGATTTCACCAAAGACCTGGTTGCTTCACATGTTTCTTTTGAACATATCTTTCAATGACTTTCTCATACGAAGTTCCCGCAAATCATTCAGATGCATCAAGGTGGGCCTAGGAGATCCACAAGATGACAGCCAGGATGACTCTGAGGAGGACAGGTTGGGACGATGCGGAACCAGAGCTGTTACACCATTTAAAACGCTTGATACCCTCCTGGATTCGAGCAATAAAAAATCATCCTCTTCGGCACGCGATACATCTAGAAATGGTGGATGTTCCTTTCTTATCTTGGTTTGTCGGGGGGCTACTCAAAGCAAATTAAGCACCACATTCTATAAACTGGCGGTTTGGAAAGGATGAGCTAAAATGAGCTTATGACATATACTGCAGTACATATTCAATCATGTTTATGTTTCCTTTGAAACAGGTCAGTTTGTGACCTAAAGAATATGTAGAACCTTCATTTTATGATGGGATGGATCCTGTTTTGCAACCTATTTTTATGCCACACCTGGAAAATGAATCAATGAATAAGACTGGAAGTGATGTCTTGTGATGCATCCCAAGGACAAAGTGAATGAAGATTATGAATCATTCCATGGTTGTTTTTTTTCCAGCCCCTTCAAAATGAAGGCATCAGTGCATCAAGTGCTTGCAAAACGTATAAGAAACCGACTGGCGCCTGTAGCCCGCCGACCCGGGACGTGATCCCTTGTCCACCAAGTGTTTCTTTCCGCGTGGGTGGGGTAAGAAAATCTATACTAAAGAAGGACATCCAAACTGGCCGAATTTCCCAATCCAAAATCCAAAATGTTTGGATCTTAGGTTTTGGACACTTACCAATATGTAGCCATTCTTCATTTGCAGCCCCCCCGGATCCGGATTTTGGATTTTGTAACAATTCCATGGTTTTGGGCCCTACATAAGAAATGGCTGAGCACGCCGACCCGGGTCGGTGGATTTCCATTGGTGGATGCCCGAGTCCATCGCAGGAACACAAATATGGTTTGGTACATCGTCGTAATGTGGGTTTGGGATCCTGGAGTATGTGCAATGGTGGATGTTTCATAGGTTGATGTATGTTGGACCATGAACAGAATTATGAATGGGGATATACTTGGATAAAGTCACCATTTTGGGCGAGGAACGAGCGATCAGTGGTGTGATCGTGTGTAACGGTGTTGCTTTGCGCCACACTCTTGGCGAAGGTTCTTTGCTGTTTGGGTATCTATACTTTTACGAATGTACGAATGTTGGGCAGTACTTCTCTGTTTGGATTGGTTGTCAATGGGTTACCATAGAGGTTTCCGTTGCGCAGTGTTGCAGGTGTACACCTTTTTCCATGTTATTTTGCCAGTTTGCATTTGCTAAGCATCTTAAATCTGAAAAAAATGGGGGGAAAAACTCAGAAAACTCACGACCTTTTTCAGACCCCGACCAAGGTGCGCAAGCCTTACAATCCTTGACATGTCCCACGAGTAGCACTTGCAACTTGTGCGCCTTCGTCGGGTTGATGCGATTGAGTTGAGGATCTCAGATTGAACATTAGGGATGACCTGCTATTTGATGATATTTGATGATTCTGGCATCAGATTCCGGCACTCAAAAATGGGGGGGTAACTTGTAGGTGATAGGATTGCTGGCTGAAGCATGGCCATTTTTCAAGCTGCACAACTTGGGCATGTTGCCAACAACTTCATCGCGTTGGCCCTTGTCGCAGGTGGAATCTCTTACATGTCACTGTTACCGCAGTGGCTGCCAGAGGCTTCTCAAAGAGGTCTTTGCTTAGCGTCACTCGCCGGCACTTGTTGGAAATGACTCAAATGACTGAGCCATGAAAAAAAGGGAAGAAATCCTTGTCAAAGCCATTCTTCGGGACTCAGAATTTGTTGTAGTTTAGTCACCAAATATACTGTTTGTTGTAGAGGTTTAATACAGGAACTTTGGATGTGAAGTACTACCTCTCAAAGAAGGTTCCAGTTTTCTAGGTTACTTGCAGGGCAGGGGGCCAGCATAGGCCAGCTACATTGAAATACATTGCGCAGGTGGTAGCTTGGAATCGACAAAACGGACAAAAGGTCATAATCTACCAGGAACCTCCTTATGATCCTATGCCGAAATAATTCTTTTTGTCCATGGAAAACCGTGAAAGTTCGAAGCCACCGGCAGGGGGCAGGGTCCGCCATAGTCGTTTTTTTCTTCTGAGGATGGCAGTGTGCTGTCCCATGGAATCCAGGGTGGAGTGGCGGGGATCCTTAGTATCCAGATAGCTCAGATAGATCCAATGACCGATTTTAAGCAATGATATCCAAGCTAAAACTGAACTGATTGATCTGTTTCCATAATGAACTTGGCAACAACCAATCAAAGTCCATCATGGATTTACAGCATTCGTCATAATTTCACCAACAAAGTAATATGTTAAAATCATTCATTTTTGTTTAGATCTTTGGTGATGTTGTCATTTTACCAGCTTCAGAGTTATTTTGGCCATCCAGAGACGAAGCCACTAAATGTTTTATGAAAAGGTGGCCTTTTTTTGGCTTCGGTTTTTACCATCAAAGCTGACCTGGAAGTTCCTCGTTGGGTCCCAACCCAGGAACTTCCACTGCTGCAACCAGAGATTGGAATCCGTGAAGCTCAAGCTTTCGTCAAAACCTTTGCGACTTGGCGTGAAAATTGTAGCGAAAAATTTTGCACCCCACCATCCGTTGGTTGGTACGTTGCAACGAAGAAATTTCACGCAATGTGTGTTCGAATATAACAGTATAATGAGGCATTTTTGTCGGAAAAATCTGCATGGGTTTTTTGATATCATATCATAATATCGATATTTTCAGTACATCTGGAAAGTAGGTGGTTTTATTCCTCCCACACAAAACCCACCTCATTCCGCTGAAATGGCGCCTCAGCTTAAGGTCGACAACTTTCTCAACTGCAATCAGTGTCGGGAGTCACGGTGAAACTTCATGAAATGGATGAGAAGATCATCGAGACTGTTGTAGAATGCATCATTCATGGGAATTTGTAGTCAAAATTGCGAAATTGGACTAGGATTCAAATGTGTTTAGCTTTTTGTTTGATGTTTCCTACTCATACCAGTGATTTAAGAGTTTCCAGCAAAGAACTTTTTAAAAACCAAGTGTGGAGAGACTAGGTCCTTCCAAGACAGATTAGATTTGTGACAAGTTACATATGCAGATCCTAACTTAAAAGATCGAAGCTGTTCTCTAGAAGGAGCTTCTTGTAAATAGACAGATTGGCAGATGTGTATCAGGAACCGCCATCAGAAACTGGGTGAATTGCAGTGATCTCAAGTGACGTCACCCACATAGATTCTGACAGGTTGATGGTGTATTATACTAGAATTTTCCCCAGTAGTGATCCCAAAATCAGCAATAGCTGGAACCTTGCAGGCTGACACTATTACTCGATGTGGAGTTTAAGGTTAAAAGTATCCACATGCCAACATTCAATTTGTTTCTGTTGGTGAAAGACATGGTTGCATCATAGTTGCACTATGCCACTATGCTCTTAAAATGTATTGAAAAATATCAGATCAAGCTTGGTTTGATGATATCCATCACATCCCTGCCACCAGGTCGTCAGAAATTCCTTTGGGACTATGACCAATGCAACTATGGACGTTGCAAATTCAAGGTGCCTAAAAGGATAGAAACCAAAAGGGGTCTCCATGGGTCGAAAATCTTTTCGATCTGATCCTCTATGGCCAGGACTGGAGAGATTTGCCACTTTGGTTGACTCTTGCCTGGATAGTTTTCCCGTTTGAAGCGTTTGTTTGACTCAAGCCCAAAAGCCATCAACTTGGTTTCATTGGTTTTGAAGATGTGGTAGCAATTATCTGTTGTAAATATGTGTAGCTTTAAATAAACGTTGTTGTTCTTGTTGTCATTGTCCTTTTTGTTTCCATTGCATATTTGCTCACTCAGAAAGGTCCACATTCCTGAAATGCTGCTTTTCTGAACGTCCTGCATGTTTTTCTAAGGTGGAGAGTCCACAATGCAGTGAATTTACATGTCGTTGGGAGACTCATGGATCAGAGCACAGACACAAGTCACCTCAAGTCACATGACATTGAGGCATCCGGATACAGCAAATGTGATGAAAGTCTGATGTTTCACTGTTCGTGGAAGGGGGTACATCCCAAATCATCTGCCATTTCCCCATTTGTTTTCGTTTGCTTTCATCTGTTTGCTGCTATGATTGATTCAGGCAGCCAAGCATGATGATTCGCCAGACCGCAGATGGCCCATGTATCAGGTTCCAGATGAAAACTTGGATTGGAGTATTGCTCGGATATTACTTCGATGTTACTTTGCACATTGAGATATGAAATGTTTTTTCATGCACAAGCCAAATTTGTGTATGTTTTTTCTTCAAACATCAAAAATCTGGGTGAAAAGAAAAATCTACCTTTTTTTGTGTAATTTAGAAGGGGGAATACGGAGGAGAATTTGATCCATGGATCCTTCGTAATCCTACCAGGATTGCCCAAGTTGCTGGCGACAATCGTTGGTGATGAATGGAACACCACGGGTGCCACGGCAGATTTTTTACCCGAGAGTTGAAGTTTCCTCATCTTGAAAAAGTGGGAAAGATGTCAAAATATGATGTTCTGAACATTGTTGTTCTATTGTACTTATTTATTTTATATCAATTTATATTTGTAGCATGTATTTCCAAGTCTTCTTGTTGCTTTATTTCTGTTCTACTTGTTCTTCTTTTGAACAGCAAGAAACCCTTGGAAACCAACCTCACATGACGATGTTGAACAAAAACAATTGTAGTTTGGTGATCTCTGAGTTTTGGACGCATTCTTCAAAGTTGCCCCTTACGATGCTCCCCAACTATTTGAGAGATCCTTGAGAAAACAGGTGCAATAAGGTTGGTGCTTGTGAATGCTAGTTGGATACAATTGGCAGCAATTCTTTGTTACACTTCAAATGTAAGTCTCCATGTTCCTTTCTGATCAGATATTGACTGGCTCTAGACCACGACATGCAAAAAAAAGACATCATCCATTGATCCATTTTGATGTAACGTGAGCCGCACATGTTTTTCGAGTTTCAGAAACTTGGAGTCACCAGGACCATCATACCGGTCATACGTTTCAGCAATGACAGGTCCTTTCCAATGATCCTCTTAAAGTATATCATGCGCAAGCACAATCTGAGAGTCGTCAGGGTGCCCCTGTGGCTGCGTGACGATCTTCAGTATCTCCACATTGAGACGGTTGTCAACTCGCCAAGGATGGTCTACTGAAGAACTGGATATGCCTTTTGATACCAAGGCACGGATCATGGTAGTGCAGCAAAAGTAGGTACAGTTGGCACAGCCGAGTTGAAACTGTCTCAGATTGAAGGCTCAAAGTTTGGCGACGTTGATCGAAGAACCCGGAAAATGATATACATGATATATGATGATATAGTGATGCTTACATTGGCACTTTTGGAGATGTGATTTTTGGAAGAGACAAAGAGTTTTGAGCTAGGTCGGGGATGCATTTTTCAATCTTTTAGGGACTGGGGAGTGTTTTTCCAATTAGATTCGGAAGATGTCACATCGTTGGAAAAGATCTCATTCATAGAATGGTCTTAGTAGAGTCTTAGCACCCCCTTGGTTTGAATTTGTGACATGAATTTCTGAGAAATTGGAATTTCTTGGACCCATAGCTTTGCGCCAATGTTGACGCAACGAGCTGCTGGTGCTTTACTGAGCATCAATGGTGGAACAGCTGGGCTCTTCTGGTATGACAGCTGGGGGCTGGGGGACGAAGCCAACTGAGAGATGCTGAAATTTGTTGAATCCAGAAAAGTATCGTCTCTGTCTATCTTTGGATATGTTGTTTCATCCGGACAACTGTGGCTTGATCAGTCGGCAATAAAGAAAATATAAATGAGCGGACAGAATCGTTGGTTGTAAGGTTCTGTGTTAGTCATTTTTTCTCCCAAGCTGGGAAAATTGCATTTTGAAGAGCCATTTTTGTGTACTTCAATGCTTCTAAAAAAAATCCTGCCCAAGGACAAACGCCAAGCAGAGGAAAAGAAGTGGCGAGTAAGCGAACGAACTCTTTGTGCCACAGCGCTTTGTGGAGGTTGGCCAGCAGGCTACTGGGCAATGAGGCGCTTTCGTCATAAATCCGCCACTGGACCCAAACAGGAGGTGAATTAATGGTGGAAGATCTTTGTACTAAAATGTACTAAATATATCCAAAGATACACAGTTATACAGACAGTTAGAAGATAGGTGCTGTCGTCGTGCCTTTGTTATGAACGATGGATGGGATGGCAGGAAGTTTTTTGTTACAAGCACGGTTTCCGTGGCCCCCAACATGCATCCCAATTTGATTTTTTGGTAGAACGGAAGGAGAACAGTTTTTCAACATGGACAATTTCCATCCATTTTCCCATTTTGGGTCACCGGTGTTAATACATCCATGCCTTAAAGCTAGACGAAGTCACTGAGGCGAAGAAGAGCTTTCAAGACAAATATGCTGCAGCAACAGGTTTGGCGATGTTTTAAACTTTGGGGCGGAAGTTGGGATGAAAGAACCTCATCACAAACTCATATTTTGGGAAATTTTTTGGGGACTCTGTCCTCAAATAAATTACGTGCCCACACAGATATCCTACTGGAATCCACTATTTAAAAAACCTTCATTTTTGGTCATTCCACCCTGAATTGGGTGATTGGAAGACCTCCGTTTGCGCTTGAAAAGCAGTGAGAAGTTTCACACTAAATTCTCCAGAAAAGTTTGCATCAAGCCCAGTCGGCGGATGAAAACCCTCTCTTTTTATAGAACTATGTAGATAAGTGTATTGTTTTTCATGCAACCTGAATTATTCAAATCTGCCATCCTTGTTTTCGTGACCACTTTGCAAAAGAGGTGGAAACCTTGTCCTCGCCTGTGGCTTTCATCCACGCTTGCGACGAAGACTTCTGCGGTACTTTCGAAGATGAGTGAATTTTAGGTATGTTGAGACTCAGCCCACGCTGTCGAAAAGATTCTTTTGGCTTGCGCCACATGAAAGCCCCTCACTCGTATCACTTGTATTGGAACACCCTGGTTTGACTGGTGACTTGGGGAGCACATGTTGAACGTGAAATGAAAAGAATCATGGCCAAAGTGCCCTGATCTCAAAATTGTGACACGTTTATTTTTCCCACAGCAGTAGAGGAAAAACTTTGGCTGGCAACGAGGATGTCGATCCAACTTAGATCAGGTTGAAACTTGTTTGGTGTTATAGGAAACAAATGAATTATACTAAGCCCCGAATTTAGGTGGACAGAAACACACGGACACACTTGAAACATGGAACAATGTTTCAGTTTAGATGGTTCATATTCCCTCTTTAGCATTTCTGTAGTAGTTTTGGGACTCTTTCAGAAATAGCCGATGCTCACCAGAGTGTTCGAAGGTTGCACCAAATTCTGGATTTCTGGTTCCTAGATTAAAGCAAAGCATCCCTGTCCTTGCAAATAGATGATGTCGGATTGTGTTGGTTATGCTACGTAAGCCACCCGTGTCCATCATTTGGGCATGAGGGAGGAGCCAGAGCGGGAGCATAATGCAGATCAATTGTCATGTGTTGGCAGCAACTTCAAAATATATGAAATGAATTTACACAAGCTATAAAAACTGCCTGTGCATCAATACAATGTAGAAACTTAGTATTTTAACACCTGTAAAAGCTTCACTTTTGATTCCGCTCTTTGAATGTAATCAGTGCCTAATTGATTTAACCCGATTCAGGCAGTTTTCTGGCACTTAGCCCCGAGCTCAAGAATTCAGCACAGTCACATCAAGTTGCGTTTTTTGAAGCATTTTCTCCACAGGTCAAATTTGGCTCCATCTGAGGTGAGCACCTTTTTGGGAGTGCGGCGCATCGTTTTCGACCTCTCAGATTTTTCAGGAGAAGAACAGCAAGAGGCGCGCGGCATGATCGGTTGGAATGATCGAATGTCCTTTTTTCGCAGAAATGTGTCGTTTGTAGTTTCTCATTTGCAATGTTAGATTGTATTTTATTGATGCACAAGAAACACACAGTAGCTAATTGATACACATATATGTAGTATAGTGTACTTTTTCTTTTGAATATACAACACTTTTTTGGCAATGAGGAATAGAATGGAAGATTTAATATACCAGAAGTGGCAAGATGAGCAGAACGACCTGCACATCGGTCTCATTTTCGACCCGTCCGCTTCCAATGTGAGGAATCCAGGAAGGTTGGTATGTCCCCAAAGCATGTTTGTTTTCTGCCAGTTTAGCCTATCCAGCTATAATTTTTTTGGGGGGTAACATGAAACCGTGAAACTCGTAGATGGTTTAAGCGGTTTAAGGTTCTTGGATCATGGCCTCAGCCACTGATCACAGAAGCCACAGGTGAAGCACATTCTGCACAGTCAAGGCATTTCTCTACAAGGAGGCCCAAGCCGTGACCAAGTTGTATTTCAAGTCTATTTGGATGATTTCAATATGAAGATATGTCAAAATACCGTAGGTTATAAAAATGATATTATAAAGTATCAACTTTCACATCCCAAATATTCCAATTTGTCGGATGCTTCAAGGTTTGTTTGACTGCTAGGTTCCACAATGGGAGCACTTCAGGCAGGAAATGCCGGCACAGGTGGATGCTAACGAGTACCAACAAGATGAAACGAGAATAATTTTATGCATTATATCAATTGATATGACTTTGGTCGTGATGACATCAAAGATGGGATTTGGGTTGAAGCATCTCAACCAAAAAGCTGACACGACCAACGAGGATATCAAAACCACATGGATGAATCCTAATGGTTGTGTCTTGGGCACCGTGGACCTCCCTGCCGCAGGGGCCACCGGAAGATCGGTATCAACCCTTGGATGTCAGGTGTGAACACCGTGGCGTGCTTCAGTGGAGTGAGAGATTTCAAAGACTTCAAAGACCGAATAAGCATCCCATAGAATGATGATTCTATGATTGATCTAAGATGGCTTGGCCAGCGAAATGCATTACCTTGTTTTTGGAAAGGTCCATTTTTTTGAGCAAAGAAGATTCCAGCCGGGTTTCGGACAAGGAGTATTCTTGTTCAACCTGTTTTTGTGAATCGAAGCTATCATTGAGCTACCGACAATGCTGCCATGGCCATTGCTTGGTGCACCTCAACCTCCCTTGATCATGGCAAGGAGATTTGGATTCTTCATCCTGTCATGTTCTGTTTTTTGGGCAGTGCTAGCATATAACAGGTGATTCTCCACTGTATACCCGTGCTATGCAAATTTGTGACGCATTTTGTGTTTTTTTTGTGTTGAAACTATGCCGACAGTTGGGCAGTCCTGTAGCGAAAAAAAAACTCTTCCCGTGGCCAGTGAAAGCGCCCATTCTGCGAGCCAAATTTTCTTAGCACTCTTGGCCTTGGCTGCAGGGGTCTGGGACCCAGCTTAAACGGGGGCAGTTGGACAAAGCAACACAGACTTGCAGGATCAAAATGCATGGCGACGACAGTCGCCCCCAGAAGGTAGGTTAATGGGTTTGTATGAACATGTATGGGACTTATATGCCGAATCTATTTCAAATATTCAACCCTTTCTTTATTTTCGGCATCGATAAATCCAGACCTCTGATCCAACGGAATTGACATGCTCAGCACTGCTTAGGTGGCGATTGTGATTTGTTACTTTGGACAGGACATGGAAGGCAACTTGGTGTGTGCAAGTCGATCCAAATGGATCCAACCCAAAGTGCCACTTTAATGTAATGTAACGCACAGCATCAGACTGGACAGTGTTTTCGAGCACTTCGTTTGCATTTCATGCAAGGGTAAGAAGCTACAGGATCAATGCATGATGTGTATGAGACAAGAGTCGGAAAGAGATGAATTCAATCGGTCGAAAGGTGTTTGCCACTTACCCTACCACATTTGATTGGATTTGTGTGTCTAAGCGCGTGGTGTTGCAACAATTGTCTTCAGTCCAGATCCGCTACCAGGGGGCCCTGAAATCATTACAGGGATCTGAGCAATTGTGAGCTTTAATCAAATTGAATCTGAGAATCTTTTTGCTTGAAGTGTTTGCTGAGGTAATCTTGATGGACCCGAAGGGGAAGAGAGGTCGCGGTTCACGGGGGCCTGGACATGTGATATCACAGTCAGAGCGCCTTCATGACAGCACCGACGGCAGGGACTTCGGCAGAGAAGCACGTGCCCCAATGTTTCGTGAACAAGGAGTCCGGCACTCAAAATTGAGAAAGATATGCAACTTGAAGTGCGTGGCTGAGGATTTTTTTTGCTGTTTGATGTGAATCAGAGATTGGTGCTTGGTCGATGTCCATCAATCATCAAGAATTCATGTCAATAATTTGGAAATTGGTGCTTGCAAATCTCATTCCATGAGTGATCACTTCTCACGTTTTGCACACTTCCATGGGAAATCCATTCCATAGATCAGGTGGATTGGGATTGGCTCATCAGATTCCAAAGATCACATGCAAAACATCTAAAGCAACATTTGTGATTCAGAAAAGCTGCAGCTACGAGACCGATACTGTACTGTACCACACAAAACATTTATATAAAAGAGAAGGAATTGACCTTGATTATCGGAAAAAAAACGCAGGATGCACATTCCTGCCATAAGCTTTGTCAGAGCAAAGGATGAAAACCACCTCCAAATGTTGGTGACTTTTGACCAGATTCCACGAAAATTCAGGTGTTTCAAGCTGGAAAATGACCATTTTTGATGTAGAATTTGTGGTGTCTCCGCTTCAACATTACCACTCAGCTGTTCTGATCCTTTCCCAAGGCTGAAGCTGATTTGGAGCTACCGAAAGCTCCAAGTCCACAGGACTTCAGCTTTTTGCAAGCTCTTGGTCGTGTAATGGATTGTACATTGCAACCATTCGGTGTTTTGCTGAAATACCAGTTGGTGTGATGTGATTTGTGATTTGCGGTTGTTGATAGCAATGTAGTGATTTCATCATCACTTCCTCCTCATATTTGTTTGCGGGGAATTCATGCATAGTTTGAACATCACATGCACCTACGGCAATTGAGCTTATTATTTGATTTATCAGTTTCTTTGGTTTGTCGTTTTTGAGGTTCCATTTTGCTCATGAATGATTCTTAGAACCAATTACAGTAAAAAGTTTCCCCTCAATACGGATGTTTCGTGATGTTTGAGGATTTTTGTCAGCTCAAATCATGTGCCCTCAAGGCAACATAACGCAAGAATATACTGTTACCATTATTATTGGTTCCATCTCAAACAGAACCAACATAGTGGGCAAAAATGTATTGGTGCAGTTTCAAGTTGTTATGAATATTAAGGGATATATATATATATATCATGTACTTTTACATAATCATATCTAACGGTTTTCCAAAAATCCGAGATGCGCGAGGGAACACTTGTCGCAATGTACCCTAAAGTTTTTTTGCACCCCCTGAAGTGTGGCATCAATGTTCTCTTGGTTGTTTCGCCTCAGATCCCTTCTTGAGTCTTGATACACGTAACACAAGGTGTGATACTCTCGAGCTTTGCATAGTCAAAAAGCAAACCTTTGGCACAAATTCAGATGGAGAGTATACCTACTGCAGCTGCATCGTGGGCAAAACAGCAGCACTAAAGTAATTCCTAAGTCTACCATATGAGATTTTACCAGACAGTCAAATGTCGGACACATCGTCAACAAAACACAGATAAAACTCACTATGGCAAGGCTTCAGTCCATCTAGCAGGTGCCTTATCCTTCCTTGCTCCAAACGGCATTGTACTTCAAACAGTATTGTTAATTCTCACCAGGCAACATAACAGCCCGCAAAAGTTGGGAAAAGAGCAGAAAGCATCAAAAGCAAAACAAATTCATTCTGGTGAGTGATTTCATGAAGCATACATGCATAGAACTTGGCAGTGATGGGAATCTCATGGTATTTCAGACTTGAAAATCATGTTCACAGTCAACAGCAGGTATGATGAGACAGCATTGTCAAAGCGCTTGATGGCAAGTACATACTTGAATCCCTCCATTTTCAGAATTTCAGGTACCAAAAACCTTTAGTCTGAACCTCACCACGACTCCCATCATTTGTGATGGATAGTACACAGCAATCTCCAATGAAGTTTTGCAATCTGATGAAAGGTATATTTCAAGGTGGATTGGCGATTGTACGCAGCAATGTCCAATGAAGTTGTTTTCTGATGAAAAGTGTACGTTTTCTAATCAAAAGTATACTTCATTCCTTTCCCCTTCCTCTCTTGGTTGCGCGTGTCCGTAGCCTCTACTACAATCATGATGGAGCAGGGGAGTCATGATCCTCCTTCGTGAACAACAACAACAACAACAACAACAACAACAACAACAACAACAACAACAACAACAACAACAACAGCAACAGCAACAGCAACAGCAACAACAACAACAACAACACCAACAGCAACAACAACAACAACAACAACAACAACATCAACATCAAACTGTCAGTGGTGGTGTGGAAAAGGTCTTGTTGGACTGTGCAAGTATCGCGTTTCTCACTAAATGTCTCAAGCAGAAGGTGACCTGTGTGCATGCCCTTTGGTTCATTTTGTTTCCGTTTCCTCCAAACGCCGAAACTTGAAAACTGGAAGAACCTGTGCAACGTTGTTGCCAGACATTCGCCTGTCAAGTAGTGTGACTTGCGTGGATGGTCGCTGCTTTCGTTCTATACACATCCCTTTTCTTCATGATTCCTCGAACCATGTCTTCTGGGTTCCTCCATTTGTGAAGACACCTGTAGATGAGGATGAGAACTCTTCACCGGAACTTGTGAGACTCCGACTTGATGTGGAAGATACCAAAGGATACTCTTTTGGATTCGGTGTAAAAGTTTCTAAGATCCGGCCTTAGGTCCAACTAGTTGCTGAATGCTTCCTGGAATCATGTGGTTTAAGGCTTGAAGCTCATGAGATTTGAGGTTGACCTGAAGAAAGACGTGTTTGCTTCCAGAGTGTCTGGATACATCTGGAGCATCTTGAAGACATGATGGAAGCCTCCACTTTTCTCCACTAGTTTCCTGCATTCCAAAACACGGAATGGGAATGCCTCTCTAAGGTCTGTCAAAATCTCGTCATAGAACCGTCATGCACCAAGTTGCAAGTCTCTGTGGAGATTCTCCTGCTTGGGCATTGTCCTTCTCGATCTTCCACCAGCCAATGATTAGGTATTTGTCGACGTGGTAGGGTGGTACTTGTAGCACATCCTTCTCTTTTTGTTACATTTCTCGAAGTTTTTCGTGCCTTACATTCCTTGCCTGTCCCAGGAGGGAGATGAATCCCAAATCGCTGATGCTGCAGAATGAAACCTGCAAAAGACAGGATGACATCATCGAAATCATCGGAAAAGACAAAGAAGTGGTGGAAGAATTTGGGGGTCCTTATACTTACCTGCCAGAAAATGGTTTCGAACTGCTCGATATTTGGATGATAGCGGGATACATTAAGAATGTTCTTAACAAAAACAACAATGACAGGTTGACGACCACCTTGGTGACGACACGTTGTGGTTCAGGATGCTGATTTTAGTTCATTGACTCAAATTGAGACCTATTATTTTTAGACTTAGTTTCTGTGAGTAATGGACTTGATTCCAATTTGGAAGCGGGAACTCAATGCATTTTGCCTTTCATCCATTATCACCTCCAGTCGGCGCAAGTCAGGAGACATTCCTGGGCCAAAGTCAGATTGAAAATCTGCAAAATCGAGTCCTGTCAATTATAATATTCTGCCCAGACAACAATGTTTCAGTTTCATGGATCAAACTGGAGAAATTTGAGTGATTGACTAAATCCTGCACCCACAAAACGTTATTTTGTTTGCCTTTTTTGGCGGATAATTTTTTGAAAATACTGCGACTCAATTCTCCCATCGTGCCAGGCAACTTGGAAAGATGATGTTCGATGGAAGTTTCGGTTCAAGGACTCACAGATGCTACCGGGTTTCCGGTATGACACTCTATCCTTGGATCTTACTGCATGCAACCCTGATAGTGCTAGGGCAGCAGTGTTTCGAGGATGCAGTGGCAGCAGGGCAACGTCGCAATCTTTCGGATACCGAAAGCGGCGAGAGTTTCCCTTTTGCAATGTGGGTTCCCACTTGGGCCAGTGGTACTTTAACATCCGCAGTGGTGGGGATTTTGGTCGAGGCTTGGGTTCGGCAAACAAAGTTTGTGGTTGGACTTCTGATTCGAGGAAAGTCAGGAGTTTAACAAACTTTCAATCATCGTTTTTGTTGCCTTCGCGCCAGGAGAAGCTTGGATATAATCTTTACACATCCGGAGGTCCGGGAACACCGGACCAATACTATGCCATGGCCGGCTGTGACACCCCTCTCAATATCACCAGTCGCGGATGTGGTGATGGCCCAAAGAAGAATACGTTCCATGCGAGCCTTGGTCAAGTTTTTTTCAAGCTTTAGCGAGGATTTTGGAAACTGAAGCAGGAAATCCCTTTCAACACTGGACCTCCAGGAAGAGCTTGCGCTTGCTCACCATGCTCACGTTTTAGACTCGTTTTTTGTTTACTACGTAAATGAATCGGAATTCCGGATGGAGCTGCTGCAAAAAATAAGACATACTCGGATACCGCCTTGTGGTGGTGACGTTTTCGTGCTGTGGTCAACGCATTTATTTGCCTTAGGAGTCTGGATGGTTGGACTTGGACATATACCCCTATTTGGAATAGCATCCAAGAGACATATCCAAGCACTGCACCTTTGGTTCTGGGTGGTATGGGCTATTCTGGTCGAACGGGGCAATTTGTTCCTTCCCGTGTCTTGGACCGTGCATATCTCGAGAAAGGTATAGCGTTGGATTATTATCGAGGCTTTGATGCATCCTGGCAGGATGCCAGGGAATACTTTGATCCGCGACTTGGCTCAAGCTTCAGAATCCAATTCCTGTCAAAAGATCTCGTTAAAAACTCAGAGACAACAGACATTTCGACCTGAGATCAACTTTCGATATCAGCTTGATAAGAAAAATCAGATTTGCAGATCTGATATGAATCTGGCATAAAATCTGCCAATTTTTTGTCTGTAAACCCAACTTGACTTCTAGAAATCTTTGTCAACATGTTTTTTGAAAAGCAAGCATGGATACTGTGGACATTTTGCATTTGGCTTTAATGAGTTGAATTGCATGAATGTTGTTATATTTTGGTATATCTTGTTGAGACAGTGTATTAAGAGGTCGTTCATTTCCCAGAAGCCAGGAGAAGGAGACCTATTTGGTACTAGGAGCCTATCATCCAATTCGAAATATTTCCTATTTCACAACATCGTCAACGTATATGGTTTAACCATTTGGAACTTACACAAATTGACCGTCCCGAGGGCGACTGCAATCAACCTGTCCTTGCTCATGCCTTGTGAAGACAGTCGGCTATCAGAAGTGGAGCCCATGAAACGCTATGTAAACATCACAGGCGGGGAAACGTGGACCGTTGAATCATCGCAAAACCCTCCAATCTTTGCGGCCCCAAAACGACAAAAAAAACTTCATGGACCAACATTTGCACAATGATGACTTGTGTATACATAGGTTTGGTGATGGTTGGTGCAATCATTTCTCTAGAAAGGTTAAGGCTTTAGCTGTTGTTTGTAGGCATTGCTCACTCGCCACAGCCACATGCTGTTGATGCCAGATCAATAAACACCTGCAGCCTGCCCTACTTAGAATTGCGCGGTCTATATCTTGTGTTCTGCCAAATTCTGTAATTGAGACAGAATCACAATCGTATTGGCTCTGTAATATATTCATATTCATTCATTCTTTTTTCTTGTTGGTGAACCCTGTGGTTTACACACAACAGTCCTACCCATAGATTATTGTTGGTGAACCCTGTGGTTTACACACAACAGTCCTACCCATAGATTATTCATTGCTTATTCATTCATCTTGTGGGTCTTCGTCAACCTAGCCTCCATCAGTTTTTTTTGTTGTTAATCCCTCGAATGTTATTTTTATGCGTAAAAGCGACGGTTGCAATGCTGGCTTAAACCTTGAAAAAGGGTTCACGAGTGCATCCTGAGCTTTTGCACAATTTGAGAAGCACAGGTTTCAATAATCAGCTTGAGACTTTGATGTTCTACCATTTTTGTCACCTCCGAATGTATCTTCATCCATCTGAAACATTCGAAAACGATATAACTTAACATTTAATTAGATAATCCAAACAAGATGGTTTTGCTCAAACCTCTCATGACATTCGGAGATCCCTCGGCTAAGCTGCTTGGTATTTAGTGTGTTCCTCCCCATTGTCGTTGGATCGTTAGGGTTGAATTCCAGATCCCTCTTGGCACAATTGAAGGAAGCCTCCGTTTGAGGTAGTTTTATTTTGCACATTTCGGGGCAGGAACACTACGGAAAGTCTTTGACCCTACTATTCTCAAAGCTAGTTTCAAAAACTTCAGGTATCCCAGCAGGAGGAGAGAGCCCCAAAACATGCGCAAAGATTTTGGACACTCAAACCACCCATGGTCGGAAGTGTTTCCAACGTTGCAGTGATTTCAACACCCAGGTGATTTCGATGGTGTGGTGATGCAGGGTAGCGCCTTGTCATGGGAATGGGATTTTGAGGCAAAAAATCTCATTTGATTCTCTGACTGTCAATGTCTCAATCTTCCAGAGATTTCGACGTGCGATTCGTTAAGTAAGGTCTGAAGTCCTAAGATTGTCTACAATGCAATCGGCTGGATCATCTTAACATATTTAAGAGAAGTCTCAAAAGGGATGCGGCCTCAAAAGCAAATACGAAAGATGAATCCAATGATTGACAGTTTTGCCAGTCAACGGTTGTTTTGAGAAGACCTACCATTCAAGTTAATGATTTTATTTAGCAAAGGTCAGTCATAAAAATAACACCAATTTCTTTTTCAACCATTTTTTCAGGCAGGATGTTTGGACTTCCAGTGACTTAGGTGAAGTCCTTCATGGTCGGTGCTTCTTCGGCCGTATGTGGTTGCCACCCATGTGCCGCCAGAACGCCTCCTTGTGCTTCTTACATGTGACTCCTGGATTGGGATACTTGGCGGTTTCAGCGGTTTCAGGTTTCTGAAGCGAAGTTCTGGAATCGGTGCTGCGGGAGCTTTCAGCTGAGGTTCTTTTGCCCGGGGATGATGATCCCCCCGTTGACTTTTTGACTGACACCCCATTTTTTCCAGCGGAAATCCTCCATTTGCACAGCCCAGGATATGAACTGGAGCACTTCATGCAGAGAGCAACGTCATTTTTCATCCCTATGGGCATAGCAGTGGCGAAAGATTGGGCAGCTTATACCATCATACCTGACCAGACGACTGGCAGCTTCTTTTGGTGGACCCCAGATCCAACCTTCTTGCACTTCACTTCGAGACAGGTGGAATTTGGCAAACGAAAACCAGTGTTTTTTTGTGATCATACTGAATCAGTCCTGCAGAAACAGGACACTTTTTGTTTAAAAAAGGTAGGGCCATTCCCATCTCCAGTCACATTAGGGCCAGGTTCGATCGGATGAAACTGGGCAAACTGTCCAGGTGATTTACCCTCTCCTTGACACAAGGGCTTATGCTCGAGGAGACTTTCGTACCGGCGGCGAGGCCAAGCAAATTGAGAAGTACCTTGGCCTAACCCTGGGTTTTTAGCAGTTGAATTTCAGAAAATGGTAGTTGCCCTGGTAGTTGCTCTCCTGGGTATACCGTGGACAAACAATTTTTTCCAGTGGGCGATGAGCTTCCAGCAAAAATCTGCACTCTCATTGTTTTTCATCGCTCATAGGTCATCTAGCTTCCCTAGCTGTTGCAATGATCTTGTCGACTTGGAATTTTGATGGAAATGTGAGTGTTTGTTCCAGACACCTTATCGTCCTGGGAATTCTCCATATCTTGCCACCTACGAACAACTTCGACGCCAGACATGGCCTGAGTTCACGCAGGGGAAGGATCACAAAGGTAATGGAGATATGATACGAGCAAACTGAATAATAAAATCAAGAGAGCATTAAGACTGATGGGAGCATCAGAACATCCAGAGAAATCAAGGGGCAATGAATGTGCCATGTAGGGAAACTAACCCCAAAGAAGCCATCACATGAAAGAGAGCAAAACATCCTTTGAACCTACAGAGGCACTAAAGCAGCACAGGGAGGCTGACTCACACTTGAACAGCGGCCAAATGTTTGGGTAGAACGGTAGAACCGCCCGAAATGCTGAGAGGATGTAATATTTATATACTATACATATTATATACATATATGGTCAGTGCCCCACCGAGACCCACCTTCAGATATTTGGAAGAGGAGCTGCCACGTACATATATCATCATCTCTATTATATGATTATAATTCTAAGGAAAAAAATTAGAAAATTGACACTTTATGTTAAACCATATCTGCGTTTATGTTTCATGGTTCTTGCTTTTGTAATGGCCGAAATCCATCCTCCACACTCCCTATTCCCTGTTGTTTCACTTCTTCATTATCTCAAAGGGAATACAACACATGTTCGAAAAGAAACAAAAATTTTGAGCAAAAAGCAAAACAAAAAGAAGGAAAATCAAAAATTCTTAGCAAAGGAAAACCAGAAAACAAAAATGTTCAGAATTTTACCCAAAAAAAACTTAGGAAAACAGAAAAAATAGGCAAAAAACAAATCAAAAAGATAAAGCAAAAAAACAAAAAGCTAAGGGAAAAAAAACATTTTTCACCTGCCGAAGCAACCCTCTCGTCACTTCCTGCTCGCCGGACGCCCAAAACTGTGGCGAAATGCAGGTTTTTCACCTGCCGAACCAACCCTCTCGTCACTTCGGATGTCCAAAACCGTTGCGAAACGCAAATTTTCACGTCGCGAAGCAATCCTCTCGCTACTTCGTGCTCGTCGGGCGTCCAACACTGTGGCGGAACGCAAATTTTTCACGTTGCGAAGCAACCTTTTCGTCACTTCGTGCTCGTCGGATGCCCAAGACTGTAGTAAAATGGTGATTTTTCTATGGCGCGAGCTGCCGCGGGCGTCGGTGATATGTTTCATACATTTTCGCGCACGCTGCTGTAGCGAAACGTGCATTTTTTTGAATGCACGCCGCTGTAGCGATATGCGCATTTTGATTTTGCTAGATGAACCTTCTCGCAGGATTCGGTGGGTCGATCGCGCGAAACTGTCGAGAAACACAATTTTCATACATTTTCATACATTTGTGCGCATGCGGCTGTAGCGAGACGCGCATTTTGATTTTGCCGGATAAACCTTTTCGCAGTATTCGGTGGGTCGATCACACGAAACTGGAGCGAAACGTAAACTTTAACTCCGCGCACTGTATTGGACGTCTCAATGCTACTTGGACGTCTCAATGCTAAGCAAATAAAGCAAATGGAATTCTGAATGTTGCATAAGTACATTATGTTTTGCATCTCCAAGGTGTCTCCGCGCACTGTACTGTGTAGTACGGAGTAGTACTGTGTAGTCTGTAGTACTTTGATGTACGGAGTAGTTCTGAGTAATACTTTGTAGTACAGAGTAGTACTGTGTAATACTTTGTAGTACGGAGTAGTACTCTGTTGTACCGAGTAATCCTGTATAATACTTTGTAGTTATAAGGAATAGTACTTTGCAGTACGGACTAGTACAGTGTAGTACTTTGTAGTACGGAGTAGCACTATGTAGGGAATAGTACAGTGTAGTACTTTGTAGTACGGAGTAGTACTTTGTAGTAAGGAGTAGTACTGTGGAGTACTTTGTAGCAAGGAGGTACTTTCTAGTGCAGAGTAGTACTGTGTAATACTTTTTAGTACGGAGTAGTAGAGGAATACTGTCCAATACTTTGTAGTATAAGGAGTAGTTTTGTGTAGTATTTTGTTTTACGGCGTACTACAGTGTAGTACTTTGCAGTACGGAGTAGTACTGCGTAGTACTTTGTAGTACGGAGCAGTGCTGTGTCGTACGGAGTAGTGCCGTGTAATACTTTGTAGTACAGAGTAGTACTTTGTGGTACCGAGTAGCACTTTGTAGTACTTTGTAGCACCGAGTAGTACTGTGTAGCACTTTGTGTTTTTCTGTATTTACGTGTTTGTGTTTTTTTGTTTTTTATGTTTGTGTTTTTTATGTTTGTGTTTTTTATGTTTGTGTTTTTGTGTGGTTGTGTTTTTGCGCGTTTGTGTTTTTGTGTTTGTGGTTTTGCGTGGTTGCGTTTTTGTGTAGTTGTGTTTTTGTGCGTTTCTGCTTGTGTTTGTGTGTTTGTGATGTTTGTGTCTTTGCCTGTTTGTGTTTTTGTGTTTGTGTTTTTGTGTGGTTGTGTTGTTTGTGTTTGTTCGTGTATTCGTGTTTGTGTTGTTGTGTTTCTGTTGCGTTTGTGTTTTTGTGGTTGTGCGTTTTTGTGTGTGTTTTTGTGGGTTTGTGTTTTTGTGCAGATGTGTGTTTGTGTTTGTGTTTTTGCGTGTTAGTGTTTGGGTTTGTGTGTGTTTGTGTTTGTGTTTTTGCGTGTTAGTGTTTGGGTTTGTGTGTGTTTGCGTGTTTGTGTTTTTGCGTGGTTGTGTTTTTTTGTGTTTGTGTTCTTGCGTTTGTGTTTTTGTGTGTTTGCGTTTTTGTGTCTTTGTGTTTTTGTGTTTTTTTTGTGTGTTTGCGTTTGTGTGTTTGTTTTTTGTTTGTTTGTGTTTTTCGTGTTTTTGTGTTTGTGTTTTTGTGTGGCTGTGTTTTTGTGTGGTTGTGGTTTTTGTGGCAATAGTTACTGATAGCCGACCACGAAACCGTGACCACAGCAAGTCGATGTTCAATAGTTGGTTTTCGATTTTTTGTTATTATTTTAACGGGTTATGTTTTGTTTGTTTTTGCCACCCCCCACAGTGACCACTTCTGTTTTTGTCAGACCTTTTGTTTTCAGTGAAAAAGCATTGTTTTTCTTTTTAAAGTACATTCTTTCTTTCTGATAAAACAACTCTTTTTACATCAGAGACTTGATGTTAAACAAATCTGTTCTGCTTTGGCCGGAAAGAATATGGCAGGAGACTGTTTTGATGGCCCTTTGAAAACGAGCACGGAAATAGAAAATCATGATTTCCATGACCAAACTCATGATTGCCATGACCTGAATTTCATTTTTCCACAGGGCCTTCTTTAGCTTCCATGTTGTTCTGGTGTGATAAAACGTTGAACTTTGTTCCAAATTTTTCACTTGCGAATTGCAGAAGGGTGAGCCCTGATGAGCGTTGTTCTAGACACGCCCAGGTATGTATCTCAGAACTTGAAGAAGTTGTCCGAAAACATTTGGAGTTTGATTCGATCCTTCAGCATGGATTCCAATGTACCTCGACACGAATGTGAGACTGCGGTGTGTGCTTTTGTTTGGAGAACCCCATAGACTTGAAAATCCAGACGCGTCTTGGATCCCTGAAATTGTTGGTGAATTGTGTTGATTGAGATTTGGGGTGAAAAGATGTTGATTTATTGAGGTTTGCTGGTTTGAAAACTGTTTGTTGGGCCTACACTTCAGAAGGAAAACGATCTGAATCAGAATCAGTTCAGAGATATCGTTCCTCGTAATCTCTCGGTGAGGCGCTTGAAGAGCTCATGCTGGACGAGAAGCAGACCTCGGACACTCCAAGAGACGTAGCTTGCAGATGGCTCCAAAATCATGACGAATGGCACGATTGGCTGCCAGGTGCTTCTCTGAAAACCCGAAATTGGGTGAAATTGTGGAAGAAGATGCAAATGCAAGATAGCTGCCTCAAATTGATCCAATTCGCAATTTGTTTATTTCAAAACTTAGACGCGACATATTTGAAATCATTATAACATCCCAAGAGGAAGTCCCAAACCAACCTCCAAAGATGTTAAGTTCTCCACGACTTTTCAAATGACTTTTCCACAACTTTTTGTTGATTGCCGGAGATTTTGCCAGGTCCAGCACAATGCACCAATCAGCTTCTTAGATGCTTTCAAAGAAACGTTTTCATTTTCCCCCTGAAAAACTGGGACGTACAGACGATGAAGATCATCGATCCAAGTTCTCCGATTCCAAGTTTCAAATCAAATCAGAATCAGGTTTGGTCTCTACAACGCTGAGACCTCTGAATATGTCCTCTCCCGCACGACGAATGAAGCATTGACTTGTCGCGCATGTCTTTCTGGACACAAGTCCACACAGCTGATTGATACCTTGGGTACGACGAGGGTGTGCGAACCTTGTAGCAGCGGCACTGCGCAGGCGAATGGTGCAGCAGAGGAGTGCATTCCTTGCCCACCTGGAGAATATCAAAATGACACGGATGCTTGGATTTTGAACTAGATGTGTTCGTTGATTGATAAGTGAAGTTATGCTCTGGCATTAGCAATTGTGTATGTTTTTGTACATTTTCATCACATGAACTTGAACAAAAAATTGTTTCGCACCACTTGATCCGGAACTTCGTTGGACTTCATTCATCCTTTCTGCAGGGCAAAAGCGCATGCAAGCGTTGCGACGTGAGCACGTACCAGAACCTCACTGGACAGGATGCATGCCTAGCATGCCCTAATGATCGGACCACGCAGCGTGATGGAAGTGATAAGAGTGAAGACTGTACCTTACCTGCAGAACTGGAGATGTGTCGCGAGTTTGAAGGCACACACATGGTGCAAGAACGAGTTGGCTTGATTCCCAGATTCACTATACCAATTTACAGGCAAATCACCATGTAGGCTGATAAAACCAGGCAACTATCCAATTTTTTCCACTTTTTTGAGAAGAAAACAGCTCAGCTCGGCTAAGGCGTTTGCAAATCTGGGATGATTGAAGACTCAAACGGGACCTGCCTCCCTTGTGAGAAAGAACTCGAAGGACTCGTTTGTCCTAAGGGTAGCACCGTCGTCAAGCTTGTTACAGGCGGGCCGGTGGCAGAGCTGATGAGGTATCATCCGGCATCCAAGAAAAAGCACAAATGTTCCAAACCAAGGGCAAGTCATCAAGCAAAGTTTAGAAGCCAAGCTTCCGAGATGAAAAGCAGAGAAGAGAAGAGTAGAGAGAAAGAGAAAGAGTCAGAAGAAAGAAGATACGGGTGCCCGAAATGTTTGGAAAGTCGCGAAACGGTGAAACGTTGTGTTTTTCCAATATTTGTGGGTCAGGATCGAAGAGTAGGCTCGCTAGAGCGGCGGGTGTGGAGCGATGTGGCCAGAGAAATGAAAAATTGCACGCTGCTGTGGCGCGACGTGCATTTCCAATTCAAAATGTATGAATCACACTATCCTCGGACCACTTTTCTAGGTTCGGACGTTGAAAAATGGCATGCCGCTGCCCTAAAGACAAAAGCTAACAGTCTCGCACCATTTTTGGAGGTGCGGAAGTCCGAAAAATGCAGGCCGTTGTGGCGCGAAGCATACGTCCAAGTCAAAATGCACAAAACACCAGCGTTTTGGAGCATTTTTGGAGGTTCGGATGTCCAAAAAGTCTCCGACAGATGAAATAGATAGATCGATAGTCAGTTAGTCAATTAGTCAGTTGGTCAGGTTGTCGGTTAGCCAGCTGGTCAATTAGTTATTTAATCAGTTTGAGAGTTCGTCCTTTAGGCAGGAAGTCAGTTAGTCAGTTCTTGAGCTTGTCAGTTAGTCAGCTAGACAGGTACTCCGTTAGTCACCTTGTCAGATAGTGACTTAGTCAGTTTCAGTTCGTCAAGTAGTCAGTTAGTCAGGTAGTCAATGAGTCAGTTGGTCAGCTCGAGTTTTTTGTGTGCACCAGCCTTCAGCCGTTCCATTTGGTAGTGGTATTACGGAGAGCCCACGTCACAGTACCACGACTCTGTATTACAAAGTGTTTCTCCGTACTACTATGTCCTACAAAGTTTTAGTCCGTGCTACACAGTGCTACTCCGTGCTAGGAAGTACTAATCTGTACAACTACGCGATGTAACTACGACATTCATGTTTCATAGTTGTCACACGTGACACGTCCAGTACATTGCGCAGAGCAACCTATGGCATGCAAAACACACTGAAACTACATTCATGTTTGAAGGGCGCAACACATGAAACGGCCAGTCCAATGCGCGGAGCAACCTAAGGGATGCAAAACACACTGAAACTACATTCATGCTTGATAGTTGCAACACATGAGAATTGAGCGCGGCAACCTATGGGATGCAAAACGTAGTGTATCTGCAGTGCCTGCCTTGAAAGATGACACCCCGATGGTGCCTGAAAAATGTCATGCTTCAAGTCAAATCAAGAGACCAAGTCCAACCAAAATTCACCACACGAACACACCGTGAAACGCAAAACACAATGGAACGGATGCAAACGAACATGCCCAAAAGCCAAGATACCAACGCATTCCACAATAGAATAAGGAGCACAATGCCATACCTCACAAATCACATTCCCCGCCACCATGGTCATTGACCGAATCAGAAACAACCTGCGAATCTGGAACCCTGAATCACAAGGGAACTACGACGTGCGAATCAGAAAACAAAACCTACGACTCAGAAACTAAAACGCGCAAATCAGGAATTAAAACATGCGAATCATGAACCACCACAAATCAGAAACTACAACATGCAAATCAGAAACTACAACACGCAAATCAAAAGCTAAACCCTATGAATCAGGAACTAAAACGTGCGAATCAGAAACTAAACCCTACGAATCAGCAACTACCCTGAATCAGAAACTACCCCGAATCAGGAACGGAACAAAAAGATTAAACAAACCCACAACAGGGTTCTGGAGAAGGTGAATGGGAATGGTGTAGATGGCTTTGGGGTAAAACAAGACTATTGATAATGGACAGCAACAGCAACACATGATTTCAAGAAACAAACCCACACCTTTAAGCTTTGGGTGGGGGGGGTTAGGGGAATAGTGTTGTTGGATTTGGGGTCGGACACGATTACTATACTACATTGTTAGAAGGACAAGCACAACTTTGAAAAACAACTTTTTTCCAAGACCTTTAGGCTTTGCGGCTTTGGGTGTTTAAGAATCATTGGCCCACATGACCTCGTGGAGGTGTGGAAGATGGTGAAGATGGTCCCGTTTTGAAGGAAGGCTATTCAAGTACTCCAAGCGATCCGCTCGTGATCTATAAATGCTCAAAGGATGTTTGTAAAGGCACACGGGTTTTTTCGGTGATGAAAATGAGAGCCAACAGCAGAAGGTGAAAAAAGCTTGATGGTGAAGAATCATTGTCAGGCCTTTTGGCATCTTCTAACCTTAGGGGTATTCTGATGTTGTTTCGTATATACATCAATGTGATGTGGAATACCCTGGGTCCTTCAAGAGGGTTCTCTTCCTTTTGATGGCTTTGACGGCTTTCGGAAGTTCCGCAGGTACAAGCAAAGCCCTCCAGTCTGAAACTGCATACCTTATCGTTTTACGCTGGCAGAAAGTGGTTGTCGGAAATCAAGTATTTGTCATCCAAAGCATGTGGATGTATGTTTTCTAGTGGTGATTGAGTCCTTTCACTTCACTAAGTGTTTTCACCAATTGTCATTTTTTGGAGTTTTAAATGTACATGTTTTCCTGCTCAAAGAGATTTTCAATAGAATTCCAACAGGTAGAACCTACTGAATCTCGTGAATCTTTTAATCCCTAAGACATTTCCAATTTCCAGCTGTATGGCAGCACAAAAATGAGTGAAATGGCAGGTGGCAAGCCAGGTCAATGTGAGGATCATCGTGTAGGGCCAACTTGTGGACACTGTCCATCTGGAACATACCTATCGCGGCTTGGATTTTCAAGAAGCAATGTGTTCTTAGAGGAATCTAAATCTGGGTCTTTAGAAAATACTCATTGTCAGAAAACCCATGTTCATCGCTTTGAGCTGTTACCATCTAGTCTTTTCTGGGCACCCATCAACGTGAGGCAAGGTCTTGCAATTAACACGCTGCAAACTGTAAGAACAGACCTGACAAACACGATAAACAATCCCGGGGTTGTCCTTTTTGTCCCTTTTTGGGCTGTTGCGTGTAAGCGAGATGCAAAATTTTGTGTCCTGCCTGATATCTTCAGGGTGATCATTTGGTAAAAGAGTCTTAATGTGGTACTGTTCATTGCAGATGTTCAAATTTTCATTGACATGGGTAGAAGTGCACACAAACCTTCCACGCTTTTGACTGCGCCATGCAAGGTTAGGTGTTTTTACTTCCGGCATTCGTACTTGCCTTCCCAGCAGTCCTTTTTTCGTGGATTTGGGTTTTCAGTTCCGGTGTTTCTGGTTCCGGCCTCTGGGTTTTTTCAGTTTCCGCCTCTTTGAGATGATGTGCCGCTGCTGTTGCATACGTTGCTGGCGTTTGCTCGTGTGATCGCAGAGGGTTAGGTTGCTTGATGCCACATACTGCGTAGCCCGACTAACCATGCAATTTATCAAGTGCTGTTCTTGGGGAGGGATCAACGCCTTTCCCCAGATGTGGGATGCTGTCGTGTTCTTGTTCTTGTTGTTCTTGTTGTTCTTGGTGTTCTTGTTGTTGTCGTTGTTGTCGTTGTCAATGTCGTTGTCGTTGTTCTTGTTCTTGTTCTTGTTCCTGTTGTTGTTCTTCTTGTTGTTGTTGTTGGTAGGTGTTGGTAGGTGTTGTTGTTGGTCTCACCAACCGCCAACGACCAACGACCAATCGAGCCACCACAACCACCAACAACACCACCGTGACTGACACAACCATTGACCACCACCACCACCACCTGCTGCTGCGACGACGACGACGACTACCACTACCACTACCACTACCACTACCACTACCACTACCACTACCACTACCACTACCACTACCACTACCACTACGACTACGACTACGACTACGACTACGACTACGACTACGACTACGACTACGACTACGACAACTACTACTAGTACTATACGTACTACTACTACTACTACTACTACTACTACTACTACTACTACTACTACTACTACTACTACTACTACTACTACTACTACTACTANTACCACTACACTACCACTACCACTACCACTTACCACTACCACTACCACTACCACTACCACTACCACTACCACTACCACTACCACTACCACTACCACTACCACTACCACTACCACTACCACTACCACTACCACTACCACTACCACTACCACTACCACTACCACTACCACTACCACTACCACTACCACTACCACTACCACTACCACTACCACTACCACTACCGTTACCGCCACCTTTACCAGCAGCAGCAGCAGCAGCAGCAACAACAACAACAACAACAACAACAAGGCGACCACCGCCATTGCCACCACAAACACCACTACCAACCGTACATCTTCTCTTTGTCCGGGACTGTCAGAAAACACCACGGGAACTGAATACCCAAATCCAGGAAAGCAAAAACTCAGCAAGGAAAAACACCCTTCCACGAATCGAAAACCCGAAGCCCAAATGTTTTGTCCACACACGAAATCAACACCCTACATTTATTGTTTGTAGATTATAATTTTCATTAATTATTATACATTTGAGTCCGGTAAAGAAAACCCAGTCACATTATTTTTGCCTCGCGAAATTTCCACCCTCAACAAGGTATTTTGGCATGTGCACAAAATGTGGTGCTGAAAATGCCGGACTATGGTTCGGAGTCTCGGCATTAAGTAGATGATGGTATTAAGTCGGTAGTTTGATTTTTGACCGAAGTCACAAGGAGTCCCTGAAATGTTGATTTAATGTGCAGCATGAAAACATACCATGTGTCATTCTAAGCTCGGAAGCTCCGTCAACAAAGCATGTACAATGGCAAGCTTGAAGTGGTGTACATTTGGCAGTGTAAAGAAGTCAGGAATCTTCCCACATCCATTTTTGTTGCCCAAAGTGACCCGTCAAGACAGAACAGTGGTGTATAGTGTATCAACCATTACGTTCTACCATGAGTTCCAAGTCAACAAGCAAGAAACAGTGGTTCCGTGGTTTTTCGACATTCCAAAAGCCAACACGGACCTATGAGGACTGGCAGTTTTGGCTATGGGGGCCTTTGCCTATGCCTTCTACTATGCGCTAACACGTGGCTACAAGGCCCGTGGTGATGCCGCGGTTGTGACTAGCTGCGGTGTCGGAATGGCCTTGAATTTGATCCAGAACGTCATGGTGGTCAGAGCCTAAAGCTGCAATGGGTGAAAAGGCTTCAAACATGACTTTAAGCCTATTGTATCTATATTTGTATTTACATTTATATTTACAGTGGCATTTATACTTACCTTTGTGTTTAAATGTATATTCATGTTGAGATTAATATTTGTATTTATAATTGTATTTATATTTATATTCATACTGAGGTTGATCGATATGTATACATTCGTATATTATGTATCCTTAAAGTATCATTTGTGTATAACATTTGTATTTGAAGGATATCTTTGTCTACCCCAAAAATTGGGAAAATGATCACATTGACAATTCGTTTCTATTTATTGACGATCTTTGGACCTTGGCTACATCATGAGCTGTTGAGCGATTGAACTGACTAGCACGGTCTATCCAAATATCATGTGTCAGGATGTAGCCACCTAGCAGAACCATTGTTCCGAAGAAAATCTTGTGGTTTGCTACAGATTTATCTCGTTCGATTGGGGTTTGTTTGGTACATCCTGTCACTGAGGCGCCGCCCCAACAGTTTGGCCTACCATGATGATCTATATGGTGGATCGTTGCTTTGGCGTACACGTGGACGAATCGAGGATTTGCAGCTTTATTTTCCCAAATCTTCTTATGGAAAGGGTCAAATTAAATAACACCGTAGACCTCAAACAGTTGCAGAAAGCGCACATGAAATTTGGATGTTTTTTTCGTTTCGGCTTGGAGAGAAGAGCAGAGACAAGCCGGAGGCGGACACAGCATCCCATACCAGATAAAAGACAAGATGGGTATCCCAGACTAGATGGGGGACGAGAAAAGCCAAAGGAGGTGGGCAAGCAGGCGGACACAGCATCCCAGCAGGTGAGAGAAGGTGGGAGACAAGACCGGAGAAAAGTCCAGACAAGGCGGACACACTAAGAAAGCATTGAGAACCCCAAGAGTGAACTGTTTCGGGAGAGATTGACATTTCACGTGAGCGCTTTGACCGCGTAGAAGTTTTGAGAATTGTACCGTGCGCTCAATTGACTTGCAAAACACTATTGAGAAATACCGAGGTTTTCACGTGTTGACGCTGAACTTGGAGGCACTTGGATTAAGTTGCCCCTTTTGGTTGACTTTGGATGGGCCCATGCCGTACATCGTTCACGTCTCCGCATTCCCTATAGTTATATGTATCTTGCTTCTAACCTCTGCCGCTACGCGTTGTTGCTTGCCTCAACAGCCCTTTCCACGGAAATTGTCAATGAATATGGTGTTTGGTGATGACGTTGCAAAAGTGATGTGGTTGATGCATGCCTCAGATTGGTGAGAGAAATCTGGTTTGATTTGGCCCATGGTCTAGGACCAAGTTGATAGTATTTACTTTGCCACGGGGCTTTAGGTCTGGCGCTTTCCTGGAAAGCTTTATCCCATTTTGATGTTTTGGAAACTTTTGTTAGTTGTCACTGGTTGACACAATGGAGCGCTTTGCTTATATGTTTTTCCTGACGTCGTCCAGGTTTCCCATGGAACAAGCTTCGCCTACCAAACTTGGCATGGAGCTGGCACGGGACAGCAAGCGTTGTCGGCAAGTTTTACCAGGCGGGGCAAGATTTACCAACGTTTTGGAACGCTGGCTGAAATACCAGAACCCGCGATGAAACGCGAAGAACTCCACTTTCTCTGTACAACCTCCCGCCTAATTTCCAGTGGTTCTACTCAATCGGATCTTGTACGCTAGGATTCCAGTTTCCCGCCTTTCTTGTCAGGTGACATTTCCAACCATGACCCACATCGCCTTTACTCCTTTGATGTGCTATTCGCATCCCATGGGAGCACAGAGCCTTTTAAAGCATACAGGTCCGCCAAAAAGTGGGGTGTTACAGTGTGCTTGGAGCCCTAGATCTCCAAACCTTTTATCCATCTACAGAGACAAGGCAACCTCCAGACTTTAGTTAGATTCAACAACAGATGCAGGTTTCAAGTGCATGAAAGCTTGTGCATGGATCCATCATAAGCGGATACATCCTAGTATGCTAGTTATTTGGAGTTTTCTTGGATTCTTGCTTTAAGTTCCCGATCCAATGGGGAACTTCGATAGGTATTCTATGCTGGACGGAAAGCCACTATGCAATGTTGGTGGCTGGCATTTTGATGCTGATATCGTGCACTGGATTCCTTGCGTTTTGCTTTTTTGCAGCTTGGAGGGCGCCACAATGGTCACTGGAAAGTCAAGCAGCTGTCAGTACCTGGCATTGCTTTGGAAACACGATTTTTGAATACTTTTGACTTGGTTATCCTTAAGTTATTTCAATATACAAATCATTGTGAAAATTACTCTTTTCCAACCAGATGTGAACAGCCAAAAAACCCAGCAAAATGAGGTTTTCTGGTGGACGACTTTCGACCTGACTTGCCATGGTTCGGTTTGGTGGCACTTTCTCGTGGTTTGTTGCTCTCTTTTCCTTCGGTCCTTGCAGCCAATTCGCCAGAATTGCAGCTGCTGATGCTACTTGCCAACTTCAACCCAATGTATGAACAGGTTTTTAAAAGAAAAAATGAGTTGTGAAAGTTGTGAAATTGATTGGGTCAAATTTGTGTCGCCAAGGTTACATTCACTGATGCTGACCTCTCTATTCATTCAAGGCTATTTCAAGCCTTGGAAAGCACCAGCTCTGAATCTCATTGACTCGTGTTCCCAGTTTCTTTTTGTCAGTCTTTTGAGCATTGGTTTGGGTGGTGTGGAGAGAACAAATACTGCTGAAAGTGAAAGTGTGCTCCTCTTGGTTGGCTCGGTGGTGTGTACACTTCTGACGTTGATCTTCGTACTTGCTGGCAGCATCTTCTTGGTGGCGTTGCTGTTGGACAAGGTTTTTCATGATCCTAGACTGGGAAGCCGATGTGCTAGTTTGGGTATACTTCCAGAAGGCCGGGATCTCTTCCACTTGCTGCGGAACCTGGGAAGTAGCATGAAAGACCTGCGAATGCACAAAGCCTTCATCATTGATGCTGGGTGAGATCAACAGACGTTTGTATTTACGTCCAAGGGTATTGTATCATTTTGCTTTAGACAATTTAAACACACCACTAAGAGTAATGTGTGAAATTGTGTTTGTGTTTTTTTCTGGCAGACGCGGCTGTGGTCCAAGGATGCCATGGGATCTTTGGGAGCTCATGATGCCAACATGTTGTTGATGTCGTTGCTAATCCTACAATCAGAGGTGGGTCTCAACGTCACCTCAAGAAACGCGTTTCGTGCCGAGTCAGGTGACTCTCTTGGAACCAAATCTGACTCCTTAGGAGCTCACTGGCAGGCAACAACACCTAAACAGCGACTTACCAATTCCACACCGCTGTCAAAGAGAAAACACTCTGCGAGGAAAGCATTCCAGATCCGAAAACACGTTATAAATATTGAGTCCGAACCCAGCGACAACGAAGGCGTGGTTGGACAGGACCAGGCGCCTTGTTCCGGTCAAGATGAGTTTAGGTTGCTGAGTGCTTTTTTAAATATAAATTGTCATACTCCTGTGGGATTTGCATTTTGCAGGTGAGGTTTTGCTTTTTCATCGTTTTTCATCATGCGTTTCTCTGGTTTTTATTCTTTGTTGTTCGAGTCCATTTTCAAACATCTTGCAGTGAGGCGACACCTGTTGAAGACAGCGAGTCCGGTTCCATTTTGCCGTTGGATTCCAAACTTTCCGGCCAAGAAGTCAAAATCGTGAGCGCATCATGCGACGGGGAACCAGAAAATGGTGACCATGGACGAATCGACTGGTCAAAAGTTGGGGAGACAGATGAGTTGGCTGACCCAAAACGTCTAGTTGAGACGTATTGCTAGTAATTAGTACAGTCAAATCTCCGTGCAAAAGCATCCGGAGTGAAGGATTGTTTTATATTGGCAGTGCAACAACGTTTAAAGTCTATGAGCCACCGTCAAAGTGCGAAATCAAGTAGGGAGGAGTTGAAAATGACTAAAACTGACGAAAGATTGTAAGCGATAGGGCACCCCTCATAAAACGCCAGCCTTCATAAAATGTTAGGCCCTAGAACAAACCATAAACCTCTTAATTTCATGCTAAGCAGTTGTAAGAGACTTTGACGGTGCTTCGTAAGAAAATCCTTTGAGTAAGCGCATATTAAATATGCGTACCTTTTTTGTTTTAGCTCCGGTGATGTATAAGACTCCCAGTTTCAGAGGTTTGAATCCTATGAATCCTTACCTCGGTCTGAGTCGAAGAGCGCTTGCCGCCTCCGTCCAAAACATGGCCTGGCTGCAGGGAGGTCGTTTTTGTTTGACGTTTTACATTCCTTGTCTCCGACAGGCTGACAGGTTACCAAAAATTGTGCTACACTTTCCTTGTATAAAATAGTGTTACAATATTTTTTTTGATGATATTGTGTTTTTGTTTCAGTGTCAGCAAAATCCCTCAAAACCCTAGCAAATCCACTAGGTTTGCGTTAGAGAAAAACTTGCAATAATATGGGAAATTTTCAGAAATAAATAGGTAAGTTTTACCTTCCGGTTGCTTTAATTAAAAAAAAAATAAATCCAAAAAGAAGAAAAATTTAAATAAAAGGATTTTTAAGATATCGTCTTTGGGTATTCTTAAAGATTTAAAATACATTTTTTTTAATATATATTATTAATATAATAAATTTTATTAATTTATGAATATATTGATATATTTTTTTTATTAAATTTATTTGAATTAAATAATATAATTTNAATGACTAGGAGGTGATGTGGGCTGAGCTTTTGTGGTCGGTGGCGGTGTGACAAAAAAATGATTACATTATTATATAATATGATTTATTGTATTATATTATATTTTATGATTTATTTATAATATTTTATTTTTTGAGCCCAGAATAGTTTATTTAAAAAGGTTACAATATGGTGGTCTAAAAAATTAACTCGGACAAAACCAGTACTTTTTTGTACTACAAATTATTACTCCAGTATTGGGCCAATATTATTTATACTTTATAGTGCCACAAAATCCTAGTGCCGTACCATAAGTGACTGAATATGTCCTTCAAACATTATTTATAATGCGAAGCAAATCAAGAGATATCCTTCCGCCTGACTACAAATCTCGCTGGCCAGGCAACATCAATGTAATTTGTTTTGTGATCTGCCTACAGGATGTTGTGGTGCCTGTCAGACCACATTAATTGCATCCTTGATCGGCATCACGTATGCAATTTTTAATGCATGGACCGACCAAGTCAGGTCACCTGCCATCCGCACCAAATATTGCGCCTGCCACGACATCTTCAAGCACAATTTTTTGGGCGGAATTTTACCATGAAATCGTGATCTTGAATCCAGCGCTTGGAGACTTTCCTGGTCTGATATTCGAGGCAATTTGATGTCCAAAATGACAATGGAAGAATTACTGCATTTCCCAGGAACAGTCACCGTCCAACCTCACCAAACAGTGCGCCTGCCCACACAATGGATGGGAGCAAGTCAAAACACCTTCCAACTTCACCAAATTGCGCTTGCCACCACATGTCGAAGCTGACCACAGCAGGGCAAACTTCTTAAAGTAATTTGCAAATAGGCCAATGCCATCAAAAAAGACCACAGCTACGACTTTTTCAAGCTCAACATTGCAGTGAAAATTTGGAGCAAAAAATTCAGAGCATAACCGCAAAAGTCTTCTGTTACACAAATGAATCAAATGAAAACAAGCAAATTTCTTTTTTTAGCAAGGATTTTTCAGTGCCAATTGATGCAATTAAACATTGTCATTCAGAAAACCTTCTGAAAGAATATCTCGAAAAAATGCTTTAAAACACATGTCTTTCCCTGGCAGACATAAAAAGCAAACCAGATTGAAAAATTTGAATGGTTCCCTAATTACATTTGCCTTTTGGGAGCCAAAGCCAATCCAAACCATGGAAAAAAGCATGTGATTGTCGACCAAAAGGAGAAATCACGAACAAAAAATACTATGACACATCCAAAATCTGATGTCCAATGGAATGAACTCAATTCCTCACTCCGCCGGTGGTACCGGTGGTACTGGTGGAATTTGTTCCAACCTTGAAATCCGTGCTTATAGCAGCCAGGACACGAAAGCACCGATTTTTTCATTGCGACAGGTGGTTGATCAAGTTTCATAGTCCACACCCTTTAATTGCACAAGCAAATTGTCCTCCCTGGTAAATGGATGGCAAGAAAAATACGCAAGAAAAAAAGAAAACAAAATCAATGAAAATTAATAAGTGCAGATGGCAACCATGCAAACTTTTTGCACAACAGGAACACAAAAAAAAAAATCCATTTGTTTTTTGCCTTTAAAGATCAAAATGCATTAGATGGCCCAACAAATTGGACAATCAAAAGGAATGTCATTTCATTGTTTAAGTCAATAAATCAACCAATGTAACAAGACACAGTCAATGACAACAGTTGAATCATGGAGTGGAACTGTTGACAAGTGGGTTGCCTTCGACAACTTCGGCAGCTGCTGCCTTTTCTGGCTTTGAACAGATTTCGCTTGAGGCTGAGCTTTGAAAACCACAGCAATTTGCTTTGGTTGGCTGGTTGACTGGCTGGGTGATTGGCTTTGCTGCGCTGGGTGGCTGCTTGATTGATTGCCACCACACCAGCAAAAAAACACCACCAAAACACAACCACAACACCACCACCACCACCAGCACCACCACAAAAACTCCGGTTTTCAACTGCCACCGGCCATGTCCAAAATGTGTATTCTACCACAGTTTTTAGCATCCGACACTGTCCTTTTCTGTAGTCTTTGAAGATTTGCACTCTTCTCTTTAGTCTTTGAAGACGGCATCACTGCAGCAGAACTTTCGGCTAGCCTTTGAAGATTCGCAGTCTTTAAAGACAGCCATCACTTCGATAGGATCTACGGGCAGTCTTTGGTAAAAATATATTCGAGATTAATTCAAATAAAATTTGATTGACCTATCAATCTTTGGATAATTTTTTTGGGCTTAATTAACATCATTCAAATCGCTTTAAAAGATATTAGTCAGTATTTCAAAAAGAAATATAATATTTTTTTTCTAATAAATTTTAAATTTCGATAATAAAAAAATAATTTGATTATAAACTAAATACAATTTATTCATTATTTCGCATTCACCACTTTACAATCTTACCCATCGAATTTTAGCAAAACCTTGAAATTTTAATTTATATAAATTTTAGAGTTCCATTATACCAGAACCCTTTAAATTATTATAACCAATATTTTCTGAAAAAAAAAATCTTGTTTTTTTTTTAATATTTATTTTTTTCTAAAGATTTATCATTTTATTTTTATTTTCTTATTTTTTTCAATCTTTTTTTCCATT
>DF241199.1:75651-86418 GCA_000507305.1 Breviolum minutum Mf 1.05b.01 | reverse complement strand
ATTTGAATTGTTTTAGTTGATTTGAATTAATTTTTAATTAATTTTGAATTATTTTTAATCAATTTTCATGATTTTTCATTGATTTTTAACCGTTGCTCATGTTTTTTAATTTAATTATTTTTAAATTGATTTTGATTCTAATGGCCTCGTGTTCCCCGAAGGGCCTTTTATTGAAAAGCTCGTTTATGGCCAAAGCTGGGCCTCTAGCTGGCCCCTCCAAGGAGCTCTGTGAACCCTAGGACAACATAGGGACAAATCCCCAAATACTGATTGCTCGAAACGTATGCTAGGTAAATTGTCTATATGCATTGTTTTCAAAATTTTTCTATTTGTCAGACATGAAAGTGATTGTTCTAAGAATTTTGTTGGGTTCGTCATTTTTGCGCATTTTGCCAGGTGTTTTTCGTTTGAAAATCATTTTCCTGGATTTTGCTAGGGTTTTTATTTTTCTGGATTTTGTCAGGCGTTTTTCGTTTGAAAATCATTTTTCTAGGATTTTGCTAGGTTTTTCTCATTTTTGCGGATTTTGTCAGGCGTTTTTCGTTTGAAAATTATTTTTCTAGGATTTTGCTTGTTTTTTTTTCATTTTTGCGGATTTTGTCAGGTTTTTTCATTTGAAAATTATTTTTCTATGATTTGCTAGGGTTTTCTCATTTTTTCGGATTTTGTCAGGTTTCTTCGTTTGGAAATTATTCTTCTATGATTTTGCTTGGGTTTTCTCATTTTTGCGGATTTTGTCAGGTTTTTTCGTTTGAAAACTATTTTGCTAGGATTTTGCTAGGGTTGTTTCATTTTTGCGGATTTTGTCAGGTTTCTTCGTTTGAAAACTATTTTTCTAGGATTTTGCTTGGGTTTCTCATTTGATTTGGATTTTGTGAGGGTTCTCTCATTTGAAGATTTTTTGCTGCGATCAGTATGTGATCACCTGTTTCCATGCAACCCTGCTTGTGGACTTCCCCACCACTTGTTACATGTTCAAAACCTGTCCCCCAGGAAAAAAAACACCCACACAAATGATTCAAAAAGGGTGGCAAATTTGTGACATGTACGCCCCCAACACAGGGGAAGAACATGTGATTTGACTTGCCGCAGGTACATGAGATGTTGTAAATTTGCACAAATATGAAATTTCACCCCGTTTATTTACATTTTCCGGATTGACAGTTTGAGAGCTATCTATCGGTGATGGTGTTTGGTCAATTCTGTTTGCTTTAGGACCGTAAAATGTAACGTATCTTCTTTGCCTCCTTGGATTCAAAATAACATAAAAATGTAACGTTACATTTTTACGTTTTACCCTCAAAAAAGTAGATGAGGCGGGGGTATTGGCACTTTTGCCGTTTTTTCTGTTTTTTCAAAAGCGGAGTTTTAGACACGTTAAAATGTACCGTTGCATCATCACCCCCCCCTTAAGGGGGTTAAGGGGGGGGTGATAAAAAAACGTAAATGTAATATTACATTTTACCCTTTTTGGCCTCCTTAGATTCAAAACAACGTTGGGGCCCGCTTGTGCATGCCATCCTTGTCATCTAAAGTCTGTAAAAGGTACCATGTTGACGACGTAAAAATGCAATATTACATTTTGACCATTTCTGCCAGTAAAAATAAAGCAAAACGTCAAAATGTATCAAAATGTAATGTTACATTTTTACGTTTTACCGTCAAAAAAAGTAGATGATGGGGGGCAGGGGGTTTTGGCACTTTTCCTGTTTTGTCTGTTTTTGCAAAAGCGGAGCTTTAGAGACGTTAAAATGTAATTTTACATTTTGACGCCCCCCCCCCCCCAAAAAGAACAGTGATAAAAACAGGATCTTTTCACTGTTACATAGATAGCTATGGGGTTGACATCAATCTTATGTGTGTATTACATCCAATCTTCATCTCTATCTTTTTGAGCGGTTGATGTGTCTTCTCAAGATCTTTAATTGAACCAAACCAAAACCTTGGCCCTTGGCATTTTATGGATGACAAATTATGATGAATGACGAGGAATGATCATGAATCACTTGAACCACGTGAGACTCCCGTTCCAAAGGTACCTCGAGGCACCACCAACACTGCCCCTTCGGCTGACGTCATTGAGGTGGGTTGGAACCTGTCAAAAAAGCTGGTTAGGAACTCATTCACCAGGATTGTTCGGTTGAAATTGTCCACATTTTTTTTCAACAAAATCCAACCCAGGACCCAGGGAATCTATTTAACCAAAGCCGGGCTTTTGGTTCAGGTTCCTCTTAGAATACCCCACAGTTCAGGTTTGAAGAATCGCTCAAAAAACGGAACTCACCCAGATCTGGACTATGCTTTTGTGAACGCTCACCATTCTAATCAACTCACCATTTAAAAAAAGTACTTCATTTTGTTCATGTTCAAGAATTTCTCATGAATTTTTCTAGTTCTAGAGTTTTGACATAGGAACTTTCATCCTGACCATCCCGACATGACTTTCCTGCTGTCAGGTGGTAAGTCGCAGCTGGCATCTGGTGGAGAATCAAGTTCTGATCATTGCAGAGACGCTTTACAAAGCTCTGCTACTCAACCCCAATTAAATCAGTTTTTTTTTTCAAAATTGCAAAAAACGGGTTCAATCATTTGGGGGAGGCGAGTTTTCTGATTCGTCGACTTTGCTAGGATGGCACTTTTTTGAATTATAATAGTGTATGATAGTGTATGTCAATATAATCAGTTAGAATATCTGTACTAGTATGTAGATAATATATGCATATAGGCTCATATAGGTAATTACGTGTATCTTGAACACGTTATACCCCTATGTAAAGCACACAGCAATCATCCCCCATAAAAGTGGATCTAACGTTGCCAGCTCCCAAATGACCATTCCCGGCTTTTCCTCCAGGTTTCAATTGGCTCCTGACTCATCAAAGCTGTTTCCTGTGTCAGTGCGCAATCGCTATCGCGATTGGTCCAGTCCTGTTGATGAGGCCACAACTTTCTGTAAACAGTCGCGGTTGCTGGGATTATTTTTTTTGTGGAAGGTGATGAATCAGAGGGTTCAGATGAGTTTCAGGGTACAGTTCTGAAGGTTCCAGAGAGTGGACGTAGTTTTGGAGCTTGGAGGAATTTCTCCATGTTGGCAGTTTACATGCCAGGGCTTCGGTAGGTGCAGCACCTACCGACCCGCAAAATATGTGAAAGCTTCTAAATTTACCAAGGATCAGAGAAGAAACTGTTGACAACCTCTAATTTTTTCTGAGATTTTGCACTGTGACTTCCTGAGTTTTCAGCCATGATGTGTGTTTGCAGGTTGAAGATGACTTCGAAGATTCTTCGGCTCTTCGTGCGATTTGGTCAAAGGCCATAAAAGTTCACAGAAAACGATAGGGTTGTTGGGCAATTTTTCCTTCTTTGCTTTCATTGATACGTTCATGACTGATTTATATTCATTCTTGTTCTTTTTTTCTTCATTCAGCGTTTGACCAGTACTTGAGTGGACATCTTTATTATTATATGTGAGCATGATTTCTAATATGTAGTCAGTCCAATCAATATTTTCTTTGCCTTTCTTTTTCATCTGCTTCAACACGTTTGAAAAGTTTATCTTTGAACGTCCTAATAAATCTCTCGGCAAATGCCGGATGACCCCTAGTTCTATACAATTGAATGCCTTCATCTTCCACATACTGTTTGAAATCACTACTGGCTATTGCTTTCCATGGTTTCGCTTCAGAAATGGAGTCTTTTCGCAATGAAACATCTGAGGAACCCCACTGAACCCACTTTGTGGATATTCAGAGGAAGTGTGTCACTTAAAAACAACATGGGATCAAGGCACGTCAGGTATTTCATTCGACAACAAATGGGCCATCCTCCACCAGGTTGCAACATTCTTTTCTGCAGTTCCCTCTACAAATCACTTGCGAAAATCCGGGGGTTCCACCAAACCATCAAACGGGATTTTCTCGACCTGACTTGTGAAGACTTCAATTCTATTGGTTCCAAGAAATCGGGGGCGTTCGTAATCTATCAGTAGGATACCTACACTATTTACGGTTGCTTGTGTTTTCATTAAAATTGGTGAGACTTGTATCTCCCCCCAACCAGTAACAGTGGCAAAAGAAGGTGTTTTTTTGGAGATTTCCTACCAAAACTGTTACAATCCTGGTGGTGACTGCCATCGTGGTAGATGCGTCCTGATCCAAGACGAGGCACCCAACCAACCAGTCTGGAACAGGTCATCTATGCAGTTGGCAGTTCAGTTTCCGGTCTGCGAAATCCAAGCCTCTTGGACCTCCGGAACAAAAAATGTGGTTAAACGGTTGCCGGCCGAAACGGAGCCTCTAAAAAGAGACTAACAATATGACGTGAGTCCCTGAGTTTCTCACGTGACATTTTTGTGAAAATTGGGTGGTTTGGGAGACAACTGACTCCTCTATGTTAGTTTTGGATAGTTTTGATGTTGCTTTCAGTTTTGCCCTCTGAAAAATTCAACCGTTCCATTACAAAGTGGATGATTATCACTGAGGTCGGTTGGTTTTGGAGTTGAATGCCGTGGGGATGAGACATGCTGGTTACAATGTCAATGAGGAACTTGGAGATGAAGAAAAAACACCTTGGAAGTTGTTGAGGATTATTTGAATTATTGCAATTAATTGAATGAGTTGAAAGAAATTCGACATTTCTGGAGAAAAGACCTTTCAAAGAAATTGAAATTCAAAATTGCTTTCCCAAAAAAACAAAAAGATGTCACCTCAATAAACAACTGATGATGAGTTGATTTGAGTTGTTTATTTCTTGCCAGGAGTACTTCGCTTTGGTGGGAGAAGCCCTCATTATGGCTTTGAGAAAACATGTGAATGGTTTCTTGGTGAGAAACATCGAAGAAGAAAAGGCAGCCGATGGGCTTTGTTGGAAGTAGAATTTAGAGGGGGAGTTCTTTAGTATGCACTTTGATATGTTTTTCAATATGACATGAGTTGGGATGAATCCTAAAAAATGGTGGACACACCAAAGATCGACAGGATTTTCAGATTTTTTTTTCTTCAGCGTCTTCAAGTCAGACGCAACTGGAGCTTGTGGGGATATCTGTGGTTGGTTTAGTGAATTTCGAAAAGAAACAATCCAACGCATCCAAAAAGGGCGGCTGCTTCAATGTACATGTTTTTTTTGAGTCATTTTCCTTGAATTGTTCAATTTCCTTTTCTTTCGGAGGTCTAGTTGAAAACTAAGTTTTTTGTTTCATGGTGTTTTCAGTATGAAAGTTGATTCTTAGGTGGGCCATGGTGGGCCTAGTTGATATGTTTTTTCCATCCAAACCAACACAGCTTTCCTACAAAAGTCTTTGGCCACAAAACAAAAGTTGAGAGAAGCCAAATGGGGCATTGCAGCCTTTGGCACCCGTATGATAAGCTCATAAGGAGCTAGATAGCTAAGCATAGCAATTTCCTTAAAGGTAAGGCAAAAATACAGCAATTTCGTGAGAGTTTGGTGGCCATCCAGAGGTGTAGTTTTTTTATTTGAATGCTTTCATGTGGATGTCTTGTTGTTTGAGCGACTTTAAGTTGAAAAAAACAGCTGCATGCTGTATGATCACTTAATGGAATCTGTTTAACCACGTTTTTTTTCCCCGCCAAAGTATGGTTGATATTCAGGGTCTTCATAAGGTCCATAGATTTGCGAAAAAGAGTCTAAACTCCCATGATTTCCATAGGGGATATATAAACTCATCACCCTAGTAGTCAGGGGTACCCGTCTACCCTAAGGATTAATGTCAGTGGGATGAGTGACCATCCCCAATATAATGGAGGCTGGTCACAACGTCCTTAGGCTTAACCTCCGAGACCGAAGAAGCGTGGACACGGGTTTTTGAGCCTGGCTGCAATGGGGTTGTGGCCGCGCACTGGAGCACCAAAAAAGTGATCTGAACGAATCGAAAAACAACATGTGTTGAAATGATTTTGTGAAAAAAAATGCTCTTTCAGTGTGACGTTGTGAAAGTATTTTGTTTAATACTTTTGATCCATGCCTTTGGAAGACAACAATTTGAAAGACTCATGACATTTTTTCCCTTTGTTTTGGCCCTTGCACTGGGCCTTTCTGGGCCACAAGTTTGGCTTGTTGAAGTTTGGAATCTCTCATGCTCTCAAAAGGCGCATATGGACTTTGTTGGAGGGTTTGTGTCTTTTGATTTGGTGGTTTTCATCGTTAAAACTTTCGAAATCTCTGATCTCAAAAGGCCAGGGAATCTTCGGGCCGTTTTAAGGATTGGAAGTTTACAGGTCAATAAAACGCCGTTTTGTTTGTCAGGTTGATGTTATCTTCAGGTTGGGTTGTCAGGTGTTTTCAATGGAGCGATCCAAATATGACCCCCACATTTTTGGTGTTTCCGAAATGGTGTCTTCATTTTGCGGTATACCACATTCTTATACATTTGCATCACTTCGCTGTATCTTTTCTTTGTCACATTTTGCTAAGGGTGCAGTTTTTATTGAGTAAAAGATTCAGGTTTTTGTCACTCATTTCTTGGACACCCAAGGAATTTATTGCAAATGCCACAAAGTCTGGCTTGCAATCAGTACACTTCCAGCAACGCGCGCTGAAAGACAAGCAACTAAAGTCCTTTGGACAGTTGAAGTGGGAATGTCCAAGAGCTGAAACCTTACTTCTGAATATGATCTTTCAACCATCTTCTTGAGTATTCAAAAATGCTCTGAAAATGGAATGACTCAAGTGATTGACCCATCTCCCCCATCTCCCGTTTGGCATGGAAAAACACTTCACTTTTACTGGGATGATCGGAAGTGTTTCCTGAATGGGTTTGTACCTGTTGTTTTAAAAGCCACCTCCACGTAAACAACAAAAAACATTAGCAGAGATGATTCAAAGATGCGATCTGTTCGGTGGTTGGATTTTGAAGAAGCCATTCATCTACCATGCCAAAGTAGTTGGACAATAAATGTGGTCATTCTTTGGACGGTCAGCATCGATTGAACCGGATCACTCAGGAAACGTCTTTCCAACATGACCAAGTCACGAGTTAGAAAACAGAAGAATCCATAAACTTTTTGGCTTTTTTGGTGAGCAGGGAGTGAAATCATCAACTTGCAATCAGCTCACCCTCCTTTTTGAGATGACTGTTGGAAATCCAGCAATCCTCCTGAGCAGTGCTCTAAAACCCTAGTAGTTTAGATTAGGGAATATACTACCCAGTTACAAGGGGATTATAATAAGCTAAGAAGCTATTGTAAGGATCTATTTAACCAACTGGTGTAATGGAATGTCAAAGGCCGGGTGTTGAACACTGCTCAACACTAAACCTGAGGACGGTCGGAGATGCTTCCAAAACCCTGCTGAAATCCTCTCGACGTTCTGCAGGTGGTGATTTTTTTCCAAATTGGAACCCTCTGTCCCGAACGAAAAAACCTTGAGTTTTGTAAAAAAAAACGTGTGTAGATCATTTCCCTGCTATAAAGAGCTAGGTGGTGGCAACTCATTTTTATTTTCGCAAATGTTTCACCCCGAAACTTGGAACAAAGATCACCTTTAAGAGCTTCAGAATGATGGTGATTTCATCCATCTTTTTTTTTGATGGTTTGTTTGTGGAACTTTTTTTGGCAACATCATGTTAGGATGGGAGAAAATTGCTGGAAAAAAAGGGTGAGGAGAGTTTTTTGGTGGGAAAAACATTTTTTTTGGTGGAAAAAAAGGTACCCAAACAACATCTTTCACACATATTGCAAAAGCCTGATCAAATCATGGTGTTTTATTTTTGGGTATATGTACTCTTAGGTGGGGATTTGGTCGAATGTTGTTGGTGGTTTGGAGGTGGTTCCACAAAGTAACATCCTTTACATCCAAATAGTACCAACCCATAGCACCAAGATTTGATTGATATATGTTGGGTGCATCAGGGCTTTATTTTTTTATGAGATGATTTGGAGAAATCACATATTTATGTTTTTTTTTGTTGTTGGGGTGAGATAGTTTACCTGTTTTTTTTGTTCGTGGGCAATGAAGGTGTAGTCTTTGGTTGTTTAAAACTAAGGATATCATCATCATCATCATCATCATCATCATCATCACCATCATCATCATCATCATCATCATCATCACCATCATCACCATCATCATCATCATCATCAGCATCATCACCATCATCATCATCATCATCATCATCATCATCATCACCATCATCCATTTGTCACTACCCTCCTGGGATGTTTCCTTTGATTTTTTTCTCCGCCAACGAACATAGGCTGGGAAATGAATAGGAATTGGCAGGCCCGGGGAAGCCCCCAGCTAAAATCTTTTTCCCAATGAGATTTTCCATGAGAATTTTGGAGGAGCATCTACAGTGGACCTGCAAATTTTTGGAGCTTCTATCTTTGTTGTTATAAGATCACTTTTATACTTGCTGCATTTCCATGCTTTTTTCTTGATGTTTTGGATTTACAGGGAGTGCCACTACGTGCCACAGGTGTTGTATCAAAGCCGCTGGACCCTCCGAGCGGCAAGAAATTTGTTCCCATGGTGAGGGTGAAAACAGAGGTTACTGGGCGAATTAAGAGCGACCAACCAGCCGGTTCTTCACCCCAAATGGTCGTTTAGTAAGGGAAGTGTTCCCAAAATTACTTTCATTCAGGTTTAGGAATTATAGTAAATTTGCCCAGATTCTTGATTGAAGCTGAATCGCTGAAGGGAACATTTGGAATTAAACATTCAAAAATCAACAGTTGCACACCCCTGATGTTACTGAGCTGGGTGAGTTTTCCGTTGAAGGAAGTTTTTGTTCTTCGTTAAAAGTCGGGATCACTTTTTTGGTTCAAAAGCACCGAGGGGTCTTTTCGGTTGGGATCTTCCCTTCAGGTTGAAGCGGCCAGATTTACCAAAAGAACATGTTTGAAGGTTGGAGGTGATATGATGACTTTTCCAACCAATCATGATTTGGTAAGGTTTGGTGACTTTTTCCTTTGGAAATCAACATTTTTCGTTGGCAACTTCCCTTTGTTGGCTAGGTGTCAAACAGCGGGCGGAGGCATCCTTCCCGAACATAAAACCGATGAATCATGATCCCCATGTATGTCAAAAAAAAACATGTCGTCATCATCAACTGTTTTGAAAAAATCCCCCAAAAACAGTTTAGTTGTTGGGGTCCTCAATCATCACCTGAAACCTGTTTTTTTTCCTGCAAGACTTCAACAACCCTCCTACCCATTGAGGCATTATCACCGACAGCCACCTCTCCCACTTCCGGCGGCCCTGCGCTGGGCATCGTGCCATCACCTGGTGCCATTGTGACAGTGCAGCAGAGCTGGCTTGCTGTGCAGGCGGTGTTCAAGTGGGGAGATTGGAAGCTTCAAAGAGGTGATTTGTTAAGAAAAAGCTGTGTTTCTTTTGTTTAGATTATATGACCAACTTATTAACTTAGAAGTTTAGCATTCCATTTTTTTGGGATGTTTTGATTTGTTTTTGTTGGAAATGGATGATCCAGTTGAATCCTTTTGCTGTGTTACATGCTCCTGAAATGATCTATTCCTGAAATGCTGCTACACCTGTATGAAAAGGACTTCTACTTGAAATATGTTGAAATCATTTTAGATCCTCCTGGCTAGATGCAACGTTGGCTTTTTGAAGACCAAAAAATTCAACTGAAGGGAAGGGAATCCCAAATGCTCATGACCACTCAGTTGCCATTGGTTGGATGATGATTACGTTACGTCATCTTCAGCATTGGAAGTAGACTCTAAAACTGTTATCCCTGCCATTTTTTTAAAAGAATTCACTGTTTGGTCAAGATTTTCTTTAGAAGAACTTTCCAAGAAACACAAGAAAACATGGTCAAAATCAGTGGAATTGAGGTTCAATTCCCTAAAAGAAACATGGTTTTTCAAGGTAACAAAATTCATTCCAAGCCTTCAATTGGGACCCCAACTCCTGGGGGTTGAAAATCCAGGAGTTGGGCATTGCCAACGTTGGCACCTGGGCATAGATGAAGAGGTGAAGATGAGCGATGGCCGAACCAAACATTTGTTGAAGAATATCATGGGAAATAGCACACCAAGAAAGGGGTGAATTTAGGATTTATGAAAAGGTCCTAATTTTGAGACGTAGTCAAGGAACGCGTTTTTTTTGGAATTCATTCAGTTGTAACTTAGACAAACCTGGGGTAATATCCAAGAAAGATCAAGTAACAAGTGGAAAATCACAGATCAAGTTTTCAGAACAAAAAACCCTCCCAAGGAGCAACCAGCCGTGCCCAAAAAATGGTGTTTCCATTGTTTCTTTGGGTAAACAAATCACTTTTTCGATCGAAATGAATCAGTCTTAAGTTTAGGCTGCTTGAAAAAAAAACTGTCTACAATACCATATGGATGTTTCCACCTCCACAACTGGTGGGTGTTGAGGGCCCAACATTGCCAAAAAAGATTTGAGTTGCCTGAGGTGAAATCCTCTACAAGCATCTCTTTCGAATTGCTCCCGTGACCAAGAAACTCTTCCCCTTATCTGTGCGCATGAAGTATCGTGATTGGACCAACAGCACCGAAGAGGTGGAGTTTTATTCTGTATATTTTTTGTGTCGGACTTTATGGGAGTTGTCGTTATGTTATTTTGAATGATGGCATTCGTGAACAGGAAGCAAACAGCATTGATATGCCAAAAGAAGCAAGATGGACTTTAAGATGTTGTTTAGATGTTAGATGTTAGATGTTGTTTAGATGTTAGATGTTAGATGTTGTTGTTGTTGTTGTTGTTGTTGTTGTTGTTGTTGTTGTTGTTGTTGTTGTTGTTGTTGTTGTTGTTGTTGTTGTTGTT